>JANJGK010007180.1:0-2500 GCA_039081455.1 Macrobrachium rosenbergii
AGAGTGGTTCGAGGTGGAAGGTTTCTTTGGCAGCTATGCCTTGGACTATAGACGGATGGTCTCTTGTTTGTCACTTTTTCATAAGTTGTATTTTGACATATCTTTCACATTCTCAGTTGATCCCTGATCCCCTGTTGCTGTCGAGAGCAACCAGATTCGCTGAACAGCAGCATCAATGTGCAGTAAATGTACCTCGCCTTCGAACTTTTCAGTTCCAGGGGACCTTTATTCCTCACGCCTTACGACTGTGGAACAGCCTCTTTACTGAGGATGTGTTGCAAACGGAACTTCAAAAGTTCAAGTGAATGTAATGCATTACTACCCTTATGCAATACATCTTGTATTTAATACTTTGTTTACATTTTTATTTATTTATTGTTAGTACATCTGTTTTCTAATAACTGATCTCCTCTTTCTGTATTTCCTACTACCTTCTGTTATTTCACTCGAATGAACACCATTTTCTTAGGATGCTTGAATTTCAAGTTAGTTACCCCTGTGGGCTTGTTTCATATGGATAGGGTTCACCTTCTGAATAATAATAATAATAATAATAATAATAATAATAATAATAATAATAATAATAATAATAATAATAATAATAACAACAACATTGTCTATATTCATTAATCTCATGGTAACGGTTATTATATTGTTATTATTATTCTCATATATCATAAATCATCAATACCATGATTATCAGATTTACATTACATCCGACTCATTTTATATTTTATGATATCCAGTCTTCAAAGGACAGAAAAGGAACATTAAACGCAAAATAGTAATTTACTCTCTCTCTCTCTCTCTCTCTCTCTCTCTCTCTCTCTCTCTCTCTCTCTCTCTCTCTCTCTCTCTCTCACTAAAGACTAAAGCCATAATTTGATGAAGAAAATTATAATACGGATGAATTTCAACATTTATTTTTACAAAAATCTTTTTGCTGTAGATAAAAAAACAAAATCAGAAAATGTATAAACACATAAGACTCAATATGATTGGAAGAAGCTTTTATGACATAAGTTGAATGAAATCAAACAATGTGAATAACAAATGGTTATGAATCTGAATATTTAATAAGCTGAACATAATAATCTTGACAAAACTTTTACGACAGAATTCTAGTAATTCAGAAGTGTGTGGTATTCTCTGAAACAAGGAGCGACACATAGTCCTACATTGCAGTCTTTACACATGAAATATGTCTGCTGGCCTTTCTTGGGCCTACGGGATGTATGCGAGCACACACGACATCTTAGTCTAGGTCGCAGTTGTTTTTCTGTTGAGGGAACTGGATCAGGAAAGTGTCTTTCTGTTAGCCGCCTTGGCTGCGTTATTACGGTGCGGGTAATTATCTTGTTAGGTGCTGGAGGGTACCTTTCAATCAACTGCAGAACGACTGACTTAGAAAACTGTAAATATGACCCTTTCTTGCCAGTAACAAATCCATGCAAGTGATGACAGTTTACTAGTATCATATCAAGCAGACGGAAAAATAGTTTTATGTACCATCTCGTGGTTTTACGGATACACTTCACAGAACTAATAAGCATGTCGTTCTTGTCCACAATCCGCATTTTCTTATTATAGTCAACAACGCATGCAGGTTTTTGCACAAATTCCCCTGGTCGACACCTTTTTTCACAGTCTACCATTATATTTTCATGTACTGAAGATAACATATACACTGTCCTGTTATCCTGCCATTTTAAACCTAATATTCCATTGCAGTTTTGAGACGAAATCTCAGATTTGTTCACATCAGGAAATTTAGGCATAAATTTCCTATTTTTCCGGACTGTTCCACATGCTCCTGTTTCGTTGTCGCCCAAATACTTGAGCAGTTTTGGGCTGCAATACCAATTATCGAAATACAGGATGTGATGTTTTCCGAGATGCGAGGCCATAAATGTTTTTACCACAGAACCAGATACCCCTAGATCCTCATCTACCAATATCTCTGTATCTTTTCCAGTATAGATTATAAAATCGACAATATAATCCGTTTTGGCATCACAAAGTTCAAATATTTTCACTCCAAATCGACTTCTTTTATCTGGAATGTACTGCTTGAAACTTAGCCTTCCCTTCCATAACATTAAACTTTCATCTATGCATAAATCCTGGAAAGGTTGAAATTTTTCCCGGAATTTTCTACGCACACTGTCGAGCACGGGTTTAATTTTTTTTAGTTTATTATCTGGGCTTGTTTCCTGTGAATTATCAACGAAATGTAGAACCCGTAGAATTTGAAGAAATCTGTCCCTTGCCATCAGCCTTCTCACTCCTTTTGTCTCGAATGTCTCAAGCGTAGTCCAGTAATCTACGATGCGATGTTTACTTATATGCGACATGATCATAATCACACAAAGGAACCGTATCATTTCCTCCACAGTAACCTGAGCAAATTTTCGCAAATACTTTGGCACTGCATCTCCTAGCGTATCAACAAGGAATCTCTGATAACGGTTTGTCTCTTCAGCAATCAGCCCCATAAATT
>JANJGK010007180.1:7500-32736 GCA_039081455.1 Macrobrachium rosenbergii
GACAACTTCTATTTACTCTGTGCTTTTCTACATATATTTGGTTTGCTATTTTTTATATAGTGGAGACTCACTGATGGTTTATTAGAAATTAAAAATGTATATATATATATATATATATATATATATATATATATATATATATATATATATATATATATATATATATATATATATATATATATATATATATATATACGCACACACATACACACGTACACACCCATTATATATGTATATTTGTGTGTGTATATATATGTATATGTATATATATGTATATATATATATATATATGTATATATATATATATATATATATATATATATATATATATATATATATATATATATATAGTTAGTTAGTTAGTTAGTGAATAAGCGAATCCCACAAGAAAATGACAGGCAGAAGTTGAGTACCAAGCGCTTTTCACGTTCATTTAAGCACCGTGAATAAACGTGAAAGCTTGTCTTCCTGCTCATTATTTCGCACCTCTCTCACAGACTGGTCTTACTCCAGGCTAGCAACTATCATATCTCTAAGTGATATGACATACTGTTAAGTAAAGCATTTGTTCGCACAAGCTTTGTGATAACTGTGCATCTATTACTGGAATCTTTTGAATGGTCAGACTCATGTGAAGTGGTGTTCTCACACTCCACATTATGGCTCTTAAACTCAGCGCTAAACTGCCTAGTTACTTCAGAGTTATGCCAAGATTATATTCTGTATCTCTGTCTTCCTTTCCTTGCTAGTCTAGACCGTTTCCCCTCTTTCTTCTTTTCTTTTTATTTACACTTTACCGTAATTAAGTTCAATATTTCATGTTAACCGTTGTTCCTATTAACAAAACTAGAGTTCATAAAAGATCGCCACAATGCTATTAACTTCTTAATGAAACGGTAAAGGTAACTAAATAAACATAAAAATTATTAACAATCTATATCTAGATTAAA
Source organism: Macrobrachium rosenbergii (assembly GCA_039081455.1). Classification (NCBI taxonomy): domain Eukaryota; kingdom Metazoa; phylum Arthropoda; class Malacostraca; order Decapoda; family Palaemonidae; genus Macrobrachium; species Macrobrachium rosenbergii. Next base: position 8,451 of record JANJGK010007180.1, read on the forward strand.
GGAAAGCCACCTAAAGTTTATCCACGAAAAACATCACGACTTAAAAAAAACACTCATATGATGGTGTCCTTAAATAAATGCCACAGGGTGACGAAATCCTAATGGGTTCCAAGTCATTCTCCCAATTTATAATAATAACTCTGATAGAAATTTTTGTAACTAAAATTTCCAGGCTGTCTGTACAACTGTGCCATTTTAGTGCTGTCCTGGGAACAAAAGTAAAGGGGCTCGCTGTGAAGCATTCAGGGTCAGAAAAAAGACAGTCTGAAATTTCATTAGAGCAGTTCAGGAACGGCACAACCCTTTCTTTGATGTTGAGGGGTGGGGGAAAAAGCTAGGAACTGAATAATTTATGAAAACTATATTATTCACACAAAGAGCCTGAGAAGCTTTCAACATCTGGAATATTTTTGCGCAACCATGAAGACTAAAATAACATCTCCAAAAAAAAAAAAAAAAAAAAAAAAAAGACAGCTGAGTAATTCAAGGTATGATACAGAAGAAAAAAAGAAAAATTCCAAAAGCCACAGAAATGTGTTATATCATCAACATATAACCAGAGATGAATTAAAGATGCGCATACCTTAACTGAATTTTTCTGTAATTACAGTTCTTGTGGCCCTTTGCTACGCCATAAACCTTTGTGCAGATTCCAATTATTCTGGTTTCACGAAATTTCCGAGCCTTCAATCTCCGACCATCTTTGCTTTCTTTATCTATTTTCTATACGTTGTTCGCATTTCTAATCTGCGACATATCGAAAAGTACATCACCATTAGTTACCTTCTTCACACAGCCCCGTTTCTTTTCTCTGATGGGGAATCTTGGTATAGGCAGCTTCGGGTTTGGTCCTTTTGAACGTTGAACCACTCTTCAATGACATACGCCAGTTTAAAAGCCAACACTTTATTCATCTCTGATTTTGATGAAACTTGCGAAGTTACTTTGGTGAATTGTGATTATTTTCTCCCGAAAACTCCTCCAAAACCCTGTTATTCTTGCAGGAACTTCTATTATATTTTATTGCTTTCCACCACATGTAATATTTACTACAGCGTATGACTTCGAGAACTTTTTAAGAAGCCATGTGCACCAGCGCTTACCATCACGTACAATTACTTAATAGAATGTCGGTGTCGAATGATAACATCTGAACAAATATAGCTGAAATCACGGGCAAGAGACTCGGGATTGGAACTAGCTAGCCGAGTTTCCTTTAGTATTAGATTCATAAATATGATAATTCCTCTGACACAGATGTCCCCCCTTTCTTTAAATACAAAAATCAACAAGCAAGAAAACATTCACAAGGGTACACAAAAGGTTTTCCTGCTACTATGGTTATTTAGTAATGATGTGTCTTATTGCATATATATTTTGTTTTAATTCTCGCATGAATGCATTTGCTAAATAATTATTATACCATGCATAATGGAGTGGAATGAATATAAAATTTAGGCTAAAGGCCAAGAGTTTGGACCCCACGAGGTCATTCAGCTCTCAAAGGGAAATTGAGAGCAAAAAGGTTTTAAAAGGTGTAACAGGAGGAAAACCTTGGGGTTGCATTATGAAAGAACTGTTTGGAAAGAGTGGAAAGCAAGATGGAAGAACGAGACTATGAACGGAGTTACGGTAAATGGAATAAAAGAGGTTGCAGCTTGGGGCCAAAGGAAAACTGCAAAGAACCTTAAGTAATGGCTATACGGCACCGCGTGAGGTGCACTGCCGGCGCTACCCCCCCACGAGGGCCATACAAAATACATAATATATCACCAGATGAAATTTACAACTTCATGATTGCAATCCGTCTCGACAGAACATTGTTAAGATCGTGGGACTCTTCCAGCATTTGTCAGAAGCAAGGCTGACATTACGGTACGGTACGGTACGGTTGATATCAAGTCTATATGTACGGTACGGAATTACGGTAAGATAATTTTACCAAAGTACGGTACGATACGATTCAGGTACGGAAAAAATGGGCAAAATTCCGTACCGTACTGTACCTTAGGCTTGGATATATCACTAAGCAATTACTAATACATATTTGGCCGCTTCAGTGACCACAAGGAGATCACTAAGGTACTTAACATTTTGGTCTGTAACATACCATGCATGTGTGTGTGTGTGTGTTTGGAATTCCTAAATTAACATGTTTATGTCTGTGTGTAATTCTTGAAGTAACACGTTACAAACGTTTACAGCATCAACCATATAATCCCATATTGTCTCATAATGATTTATTATTATTATTATTATTATTATTATTATTATTATTATTATTACGACAACTGAATACAGACACATGTACATATAAAGTCCCTTTGCTAATTTACACCTGTTAACATTGAAATTTTCATAAAGAGGGGATTTTACTGATGTTGATTGAGTTTGCATATAGTACGATAAAAGTACGAAATTACGGTACGTTATTTTTACCGTACTGTACGGTACGGACAAATAATTGAGGATACGGTATGAAATTACGGTACGATATTTTAGCCAGGTACGAAGTACGGAAAAACATTCCGTACCGTACCGTACTACAAACATTTGTCAGAAGTTAAAGTGTTTGAATGATGAAAGATTAGATGTAGCAGTGTTTGGCTACTTGGAGATGAGATATTTCGCTGTTTGAATTTGCCAAGAAAAAAAAAAATGATTTCGTTTTCATGTTTCAAGATGAAATGATACAATGATTGGTCTTTCCAAGATGAGCGGTCGCACTGTTTGGATGTTATTATATGAGAGGTCACATTGCTTGTATGGATGTCTGAAGAAGACACGACTTTTCGTTGATGTTTGTATGAACATTCAGTTTCCTTCTGCAACTATTAGCTACCGTTTAACATGAACTGGAATCTAAGTCTTACATTAATAATACCTTTTGATACAAGCAGCAATATTAATACTGGCTACAGAATCAAAGTTGAAATCTGAGTCAACAAAAAATTGGTGAATGCAGTTTCCTTTTTTTTTCCACAATGTACTGGTTAATAGTATATTACATTACAGCTTGGAAGCTTGGTGCATTTTAACGAGTGGTCTTTAGTTTTTACTGTGAACTTGAAATGCCCGCCAATCATACCTTGCACCTGTTTGCTGTAACCTACGTAGATCTGAGCATTAGTATTTTGAATGCACGTACCTTAGCTGAACCGTTCCTTTCTTTATCAGCTCTTACACAGTTTGCAATACTGACTTTAGCCTGTTTGAGAATAATTCGTTGTGTTTTTATCTTTACAGCAACTTATGTTTACATACTTCTTCCCCTAATTGAATACATGTACCTATGCTCTGTTTTTCCCTTATATGCATAACTGTTAATTCGGCAAATCATTCCCAACCTTATATGTTTGCTTATTTCACTGGGTAATTACTGCGCGTGCGCAGAAAGGAAAATGTCTCCCGCCGCAGCTTTTCCAACTCTTAAACTGTATAATTTGGCCACCATTAACAGGTGAAAGTTACATCAAAAACACCCCGGATAGAATATTCATGTGTCCATAACTTCCAGCATAATTATTCAGGTACACGACTGGTAACTCCGAAACATTTCCTTAAGGTGGCAGGCCTGATGAATTAATAAGCAGTTCTAGACCGTCACAAAGATTCTAGTAACTCAGTTACCAAGATTAAAAATGTTACCTAATTTGTTTTGATTGCAAATGATTTATATTTAAAACTGATCGAAGCATGCATTTTGTTTAATAAATGGACTGGGAGTTTTGAAGGATAAAATATTGAATATTCAAATGACATAAGTACAGGACCCAGAGAGAGAGAGAGAGAGAGAGAGAGAGAGAGAGAGAGAGAGAGAGAGAGAGAGAGAGAGAGAGAGAATTGTAATCAGAGTGTGTTAAACTAATATCACGGTTACATGATTTGTGGTCTCCCCAAAATTGTTTACTTCTTCGCCTGGGTGGATGATGGAGGCTAATGACGGCATAATTTCCTTATTCACATTTGCTGTAACTTCTAAGGTCATAATATGGGGCCCTGATCCCAAAAATGCTGTTAATTTTTTGAACAGTAATGTGTTTGCAAATTTCGTGCTCACGATATCCTGACGGACAGGTATGATGGGCAAAATTAATTACTGGTAATAATGGTTACGGAATGTGATCATTGCACGTGTCTACTCTCTCTCTCTCTCTCTCTCACTTCCTCTCCCATTCCTGTTAAGGTAGTTGCTTCAATTACATTGCCCACCATTTTTGACATTTTATATTTCACCCCTTCTCACCTCCCCCCAAAACTATTCCTATCGGTGCCGAACTTGGACTTGAAGGGCATCAGGGGGTGTCACTATTCATCTAAGCGACCTTGAAAACTATGGATTACACACTAATATCTTCATTTTTAACATTGTATTTTTTACACCTTCTCACCCCCTTCCAATTGGGGGGCTGAACTTGGATTTAAAGGGCACTGGGAGTGTAACTAGTCAACTCAGTGACCTCGTGAACTATGGATTGGACACTAATATCTGTCGTTTTCGGTTATTTTTACATGTCACCCCCTTCCCGCCCTTCTCATCCCCCCCTTTCTATCGGGGCTGAACTTGAACTTAAAGGGCATTGGAAGTATCACTATTCATCTCAGCAACCTCAAAAACTATGGATTAGAGTCATTAGACACTAATATCAGTGTTTTTTATTATTTTTACATGTCACCCCCTTCCCAGCCCTTCTCACCCACCCATTATACTGGGGCTGAACTTGAACTTGAAGGGCATCGGCAATATCAATATTCATCTCAGCGACCTCAACAACTAAGGATTAGACAATATCTGCATTTTCTGTTATTTTTACATGTCACCCCCTTCCCAGCCCTTCTCACCCACCCTTTATACTGGGGCTGAACTTGAACTTGAAGGGCATCGGCAATATCAATATTCATCTCAGCGACCTCAACAACTAAGGATTAGACAATATCTGCATTTTCTGTTATTTTTACATGTCACCCCCTTTCCACCCCACCTTTCTATCGGGCCTGAACTTGGACTTAAAGGGCAGCGGGAGAATCACTATTCATCTCAGCGACTTCAAAAACTATGGATTAGACACTAATATCTGTCATTTTCGGCTGTTATTACACTTCATCCCCTTCCCGACCCTTTTCACCCCCCTTCCTATCAGGGCTGAACTTGGACTTAAAGGGCATCAGAGGCGTCACTATTCATCTCAGTGACCTCGAAAACTATGGATTAGACACTAATAACTGTCGTTTTTGGTTATTTTTACGTCACCCTTTCCCACCCCTACCCCCTTTGGTGCCAGTGATGTCTTACCCCCACCAGTACTCTTTCCTAGATAGTAAGTCATATGTACACCAAGTTTGGCTGAAATTGCTCAAAGCATTTCAGAGTTATGCTGGAACATACAAACACACATACACACATACACCCATACATTTATATATATATATATATATATATATATATATATATATATATATATATATATATATATATATATATATATATATAGAGCCTCCTAAAATCCACAACATTTTCTTTATAATTATCATTATTACCACCGCTCTAGGAATTCTCTGTCCAAATCATCAGGATGAGAAATGAAAAACATACTTAACAAATCACCATATTAATAAATGTAAGCTTTCATGTACAACAATAACAGAATGTACGAGACATGAACCATGACAAGGGTTACATATAGAAAACTAAGAAAATACCCTCCAATAAAATAAATACTATACGTAATAATCAAAATGGGTAGTTAGCGTCGTTGTTATAAAGGAAAAGAAATTAGACAATGACCAAAATACCTGCCACGCTTGAAGTGCGTAGGATGATACTCAATGAATAATTTAATAGGCAGTATATTGCCATCACTTTCTGGTTTTTATTTTTCCTAATACAAAGAGACTCTGTAAAGAGAAGGTCCAGGGAAGAAGCGTTGCCGACTGACATGCTGACATGTGATATATATATATATATATATATATATATATATATATATATATATATATATATATATATATATATATATATATATATATGTGTGTGTGTGTGTGTGTGTGCGTATATATATATGTATATATCTGTATACATATGTGTATATATATATATATATATATATATATATATATATATATATATATATATATATATATATATATATATACATACATATGTGCGTGTGCGTGTTGGGAAGATATAACGGTAAATCACTCAGCCATGAAGAAAGACATGTTGATCTTAGCTCATACATTTATTTTATACTTTCAACTTACCCCCACCCAATCGGGCATGAGTTCGAATCTGACGACTAGAAAATGTATGGGTTTCTTTATTTGTTTCTTACTGCGGATATCAGGTTTTGTAGTGACAACAGTATGCAAAACGCGTCAAGAAAGTCATTTTCATGCATACTCCCGTGCACACATACCCTATGATGACGCAAAGGCATGTCTCTCGTATGTACAGTACATATTTAACTTACGGGATCATGTATGGGTTTCCCAAGATCCATAAGAAGGGTGTTCCACTTAAACCAATAATTTCCCCGCTAAGTACACCAAATTATAAACTTGCCAAGTATTTGGTTCCGTTGTTGGAACCGCTTACCAACAATACTCACAATGTAAAAAGTGCGGCTGATTTTAAACAAGACTTTGACCTTTTTATGGTCAGCTTCGATGCTGAGTCCCTGTTCACTAATGCTCCTGTTGAGGAGACGATCGAGACTATTTTAAACTTTTTCCTTCTCCCGATTCCCTTTCTAATAGTTTTAACAAACCCTTATTTAAGCAGCTTTTATAATTGGCCGTGCGGAACACGGTCTCCGTTTTTAAGGATTCTTGTTTCAGACAGGTGGAATGGATGGCAATGGGAAGCCCACTGGGTCCTACCTTCACCGATATTTTTATGAACTCCCTGGAGGAGACCGTATTATGTAATTGCACCCCTAGTTTCCACCCTTTATTTTATAGAAGGTATGTGGACGACACTTTTGCCCTGTTTAAGTGGGATTTTAATGGTGATTCCATTTTAAGAGTTCATCAATGCCCAACATCCCAATATTAAGTTTACTATAGAGAAAGAATCTCGCAACTCTTTGTCATTTCTGGACTTGCGGGTCACAAAAGATGATAATGGGTTTCACACCAGTATTCATAGAAAAAATACTTTTACTGGTTTGGGCACCAATTTTTATAGCTCGTGTAATTTTAATTTCAAGTTAAATTCTCTCTCTACCCTCCTCCACAGGGCTTCTATTTTAACCTCTAGCTGGGAAGCCTTTCACAAAGAAATAGAAATCTTGGCAAATTTTTTCAGCAACAATTGTTTCCCATCCCGATATTTCTAAGAGTACTTAGCAAACTTCTAACCTTGAAAATGAAACCACCTGTTACCATATAAACTACCCAAAGTTATGTATGTACGCTAAAATTCCCTTTCCTACACGATGACAGCTTTAAGAAGAAATGTATGAATTTAATTAATAATTAAATGCCAACCTTGAATCTGAAGCTAATCCCACGTAATCCTCCAACTATACGTTCTTTTTTCAGAGTGAAGGACACCCAACCCATTATTTATAAATATACTCGTACCTGTCCCAGATGTAGTCTGGGAACCTAAATTGGATGCACTATGTAGGAGGCTGCTCCGGGTTCGCTTCTGTGCTCATCAAAGAGTCAGCTTCAGGACGGGTTGCAGATTGTCCAATATTGAATTGTCCAACATTCGTAATCACTCACAAATTTGTGGTATCCGCTTGGACATAAATGATTTTAAAATTACTGATCTGCCCATAAGGGCGAATAGTTGATGGTGTTGGAGTCTGTTTTAATAAAACCAAATGTACCTACACTAAATACCCAATCCTCGTCCACCCAACTGTTTATAGCCTAATTACCTGTTTGTTTACTTTCCACATTCGTTGGAGGTATCTTCATATGTTTAGTTTTTCCCTTTCTCTTTTAGTCACTTTTTAGCTCTTGCCTTGGTAGGTGTTTATTTTAGTCTTCTGTGTGCTTTTATGGTATTTGTAGAAAATATTGCTTTAATTTTTAATAATAAAAAAAAGTTTGTGGTATATTAGTGACTGTTTTTTGTATTTATGGTAAATGAGTAATTTTTCTAGCCTTGAAGATACATCAAGAAATGTGAAACGTCGGTGAATACACCTGTACACACGAGAGGCACGGCTTTAACTCTTCAGCCTGGGATGTTTATCGGGTCTGGTCCCCCCCCGATTCTTCTATAAACATACATACATACGTATTTATGTATATATGTATGTAAGTATGTATGTATAACACTGATCCAAGAAGATACGGAACGTGCCATGATGTTAAAACGTCACATAGTAAAGCAAGAAGAGAATGAAAAATTTAAGGAATTAGAAAAAGCTAGCATTCCATTCAATCATTCTATCCATTCCCGGCTGATTGGAAGGACCCGCTGCGACTAGAAATATACGGACAACTTCGCAGGACTACAGATGCCCTAACAAGGAAACTGGACAGAAAAAAAAATCTTACTGATAGCAGTGACTGGATTAATAGTGCACGCAATGATTGTGTTGTAAACGTGTCAAGTAAACAAATAAGTGAAAATGTTGTGAGTGCACTCGGATAAGGCTTATCCTTCTTTATATCGAGTAGACCCACTGCTTTAACGATTGTGTCGTTCCTATGTAAATTCGAAAAATATTGTGATCTTCCTCCAAATCATGTTGGCATAATTAAAGGTACTGTTTATGGAGCTGCTGATGTTAGTCATGAAAGTAATTTCCCAGCTCGTTATAAGAAAAGTTTGATCGATCTTAAAAATGACATTACAGTACAATCCACAATACAAAAGCTGGTAAGTCGAATAGTATTGTGATTTTAGATAAAGCTGACTACATATCACATATGCAAGCCTAATTGAATGATGATCCGACTTACAAAAAACAACAAAAAATCCCCTTGATCAAGAAAAAAAAAAATTCAGTAGCACAGAGAAAAAAATCGTTAGAGATAAAAGAAAGAGCTAATAGATCAGTTGTCAGTAAAATTTCCCTCGTTACCTCTTACTTCAGTGATTCTCAAACTGGGTGCCGTGGCACCTTGGTGTGCCACAGACAGTGCCTAGGGGTGCCGCAAGATTGTCATGAATTTTTTCTTGGCTAGATCATCTCAATGAACATTTGTAAAATAAACAAAAGTTTGCTGAAATTTTCATATAATTATCATCAGTGTGCCTACTCTTATATATTAACACACGCACACACACACACACACACACACACACACACACACACACACACACACATATATATATATATATATATATATATATATATATATATATATATATATATATATATATATTCAGAAAGCTACAAACGTCCTTTAATATCCAATTCACTCTACCTCGGAAATAATATATTTTCATATATGTTACCGAAGGGGAATTTTTAAGTTGATAATAAGTCCACCGTCCCGTGGGATCGAACCAGCGACGGACGAGGAATCAGGACTACAGTGACGCACTAACGAAATCGGCCACAAGAGACGTTTGTAGCTTTCTGATTGTATATGAATCACGGTGATGTGATAAATAGTCATATATATATATATATATATATATATATATATATATATATATATATATATATATATATTAATTCACGCGATATGGTGGGATGGTGAAGAAGGGGCGCCACGGTAATCATTACATTAGTTAGGGTGCCATCACTAAAAAAAGATTGAGAACCACTGCCTTACTTGTACGGATGAGTAAAAAAGTACAAAGAAAATAATCCTATGCGGTCGCTCTGTTGGCTCAATATCATATAAACTTTCAAAATATATTACCAAGCTCTTGTCCCCGTTACTTGGAACTATCTCCGGTTTTCACAAATATAAAAAAACTCGATTTAATTCATTGGATTTAGTTGATAAATTAAAAAAAAAAATTTTGCCCCACTGATACATTTGTTAGTTTTGAAGTTTGTTCTCTTTTTACCAAAGTCCCTATAGATTCTATTTTAGAGTATCTAGGTAACGAACTAATCCATCACGAATTACCTTTACCTGTAAGTCATATTTCACTCACCAGGCTCTGCATTTGTGATTGTAAGTTTACATTCAATGGTGAATTCTATCAACCAATATTTGGTATGGCAATGGGCAACCCTTTATCCCCACTCCTTTCAAACTTGTAAATGGATTTTTTTGAAGAACGATATTTACCTAATATTATTTACACTCCTTCAAAGTGGTATAAATATGTTGATATTTTAGCTGTTTTGCCTGCTGGTATTGATGCAAATGATTTGCTCTTTAATTTGAATAACCAGGTACCATCCACTAAATTTACTTTAGAATTATAAAAAGACAATTGCCTCCCTTTCTTAGATGTTTTAATACTGAGAGAACCATTTCAATGCAAATCCAGTATATAGGAAGCCAACAAACAACTTAACCTATTTCTAGTTCTTCATTGGATGGGTCGATATCGTACTCGCCTAGCATTCGCCTAGGCCCGCGTTCGATTCTCCGGACGGCCACTGAAGAATGAGAGGAATTTATTTCTGGTGTTAGAAATTCATTTCTCGGTATAATGTGGTTCGGATTCCACAATAAGCTGTAGGTCCCGTTGCTAGGTAAACAACTGGTTCTTAGCCACGTAAAATAAGTCTAATCCTTCGGGCCAGCCCTAGGAGAGCTGTTAATCAACTCGGTGGTCTGGTTAAACTAAGGCATACTTAACTTTATGTCCATTTCTATTCAGGCCACCACCTCAATATCATATTATCCATTTGTTCTGCGCATTGTCATAATATATACAATTCCATGCTTGGATTGCCCTTATTTTTATGTAGGTCAATCTATACTGTGGTCTTGGAAGAATTTTCTTCCTTGTACACAGGGAACAATGAGTAACTGCATACTACAATCACTGCTAAAGCTCTACAAAAGAACCTGCCTTCACTACCTTGCAGTTGAACCCCACTGAAAGGTTACAGGTGCTAGAAAATATTCAGAATTAATTATTTTCAGAATGGTATGATCCTCAAGGACATCCAGGCAAACATGGTCAACACACATGAAGTGGAGTCTTTTCTACTCCAACACTAAGAACTTGGCTGCTGAGTTCAAATGCGAGAATGGGGGAGATACAAGCTAAGCATACCTTAGTTTAACCAGACCACTGAGCTGATTAACAGCTCTCCTAGGGCTGGCCCGAAGGATTAGACTTATTTTACGTGGCTAAGAACCAGTTGTTTACCTAGCAACGGGACCTACAGCTTATTGTGGAATCCGAACCACATTATACCGTGAAATGAATTTCTATCACCAGAAATAAATTCCTGTAATTCTTTACTGGCCGGCCGGAGACTCGAGCTCGGGCCTAGCATAGTGCAGCACCATAGATGACCTTCATCCAGGACCCGTAATAAAATGAAGCACTGATGAAGAAGTGGATGTCAATCATCTCGTGGTTTTATATGACAAACATAAGGCTGGCCAACAAATGCCCGAGTAAGGTATCTGGAAAATGATTATCACCAATGTTGACACCACAACAAAAGCTAATTTATTCAACTAATACGGTTATGAAACACGATCAAAATACACGCTAACGAGAAACAAAGCAAAACTGGTTGACTATTCATAAACACACTAACAACAAAGCAAAATCTGTACAATTCTGCAAAACTTATATAACAATAATATAATACTGTACACAAGTGACTTACACATCTTCATGAAGTTCTAGAGATTTTTGGGAGGTATACGACATAGGAGCAGATCTTAATAGGAAGATGGAGACGGGACAAGGTGGTGGGAGGTTACACAAAACTAACATAAAGCAGGTTCTTAGTTATGGTCCTGCAGATTTTTTGATAAAATTAGGATACATATTTACAACGTTTACAGTTTAAAGTTATTGGAGAAGACTGGGACAAGGCTCCCTGTTAGAGAGATCATCTCTACTTTACAAGCTGAAATTCGTCTTATATCCCATACGACAGAAGGTTTGAAGAGCTGAGTAAAAGTTACATCTTTAGAAGAATATTTAAAAATTTGTTAAAAATATTAGTCAGGAGATTCTTTCCACATGAATTTAGTTTTTGGACCTGCAAAAGAAATCAGTGTATGTGCAGCATAACTGGTACCTTTTTCTCTTCTACATTTTGTTTTATGAGATTCCAAAACTGTTTGAATACTGGTAAACTTTAAGTATTTTTCATTGATAATCATGTGACCTACATATCTATCATGTCTTTACAACTGGCTGGTTTTCAATGTTAATAGTCAGACACATGAAATTCAGCCTGTTGAAGCAAGCACTATCCCTACCGACGCGCTCTTCCCAAGCGGCAGATACAAGGAGAGTTTCGCCTTGATTTGCATATATTCCATGTAAATCCTGTTGACCATCTTCTGGAATGTGGCGGGACATAAGTAACATAACACATCTCAAATTGAAAATGGTCATGCTGAGAGGAGCCAATAACAGCAGTAAGTGCGGACACTGCTTTTGCTTTACCTGTCAAGGCTATTCGAGAGTAAGTCACCCTTTAGCATGTCAACTGGAGTCAAGAATGATGAATTTCCAATTGAAACTTTTCGATCACCACGTGGTAAAGAAAAGCTGCCTTTAACTACTTCTGAATTCAGGCTCATGTGATGCCTACATAGCTTCACCTGTCATTACAAGACACAAAGTATTTCTAACTTATTTTCCAATATGACCGTGTTGCTTTTTTTTTTTTAGAAAAATACTTTTCTTTTTATTAATTTACATATTTTGCCTTGTTGGTCCTATTTCTGTAATGGGATGGCACGACATCCCGCCTAAATGTCATTGAAGACATTTTTCATATCGATGAACCTCAAGCCCTGACCTGGCTTCTGATCACTCAGGAATTCAAAGTACTAAGCAAGAAATAGTCATCATATTTTCTTCAACAGGATACAGTACATGTACCAGAAATTTTGTTTGCAGTGGATTCTATAAGGTTAACACTAACGTCTCTAATGGAACAATAAGCAGCAAGGTTGGAATTATAGTATCTTTAAGCTTATCACTATGTAATAATTTGGTTTCCTGACGTCAGCCTGGCGTCAGATGAATATAGTTAAGGCTGTTCCACGGTACATGGAAAGTGAATCATCTTTCTCTTCTATGTGAACATGATTACAATTTCTTTTATTTTTTTCTAATTTAGTTTTCGGTTTATTTTATTTCAATAACATGATTATGATATATTTGTGGTTTGGAAAGTGCAACTCTAAGAAAGGTCATTGACAAATATTAACTGAACATCTGAATTGGAAAATCACTATTTGTTACGTCAACTCTTCCTCTACCGTTAACATATGGGCAATCAAAATTGACGTCAAGTAAGGAAATTACGGTGAGGATACTACGTAGTAGACCTGAATGTTCTTCGAGTATCTCACCACTTACAAACAAGTTCCTTACCATCAAGTTTAGTATTAGCCCATTATCTTTTACAGACTGCTAACCTGCACAGAAACATCTTTAACAGACAAAGAAATGAACTATTACAGATGGACTCTTCAAATACACTTGATCACGTGAAAGGCGGAGAGTTCTTACTTTTTCATCTGCCTGTTTTTGATACTTCTGTATAACATTTGCTGATGCAATCATCAAATTCGTTTGTGGAAATTTCTTTCAAGTGTATTTTAACGCTTTTAATAGACTGTTCTCGTTATATATTTGTAATGACGCCACTGTAACACAATAAACTGATTATGAAAATGCATTACTAAACTGAAACAACAAGATAAGGTATCATGACTTTCGCATATAACTTTACTAAGTTTGATTTTACACAAAAGACAACAGTGACGCCCCCCAAAAATCAAAATGGCTAACAGCTTTACTTTACATTTCAGTTCGAAAGAAACCAAGCACATACAGAATAACAACACAGTAGGTTATATTCGACACCAAAGTTACCTATTTGCATAAGATTATTGGATCAAGAACTCAGAAATGAGAAAATTCAAAGAACGCAAGTAATAATACACCATTGCAGACTACCAATCTAAAGCTGCCTTTTGCTAAGAAAATTCTGTTTTCGTAGAGGAAGTAAATGTTCTAACTCTAGTTTTACAACTTTTTAATGAACTGATTGCCATTTATAAATAATTTCTACACATCTGATTTCTGTTTACCAGCGTAATTTGAACATAACCACCTACCACTGTGTGTGAAAGACTATTACTGTTTACTGAGTATTTTACCGAGACAGAACCACATACACAGAGAGGAAAAGAAAATAATAGTGAATATTTGCAAAAGTACACACCTTCCTGCCATTATCACAGCTTTATTTATCAATGGCTGCCTTGATTAAATCCTGTCAATACCATTCTGGCTTTGGCTATGTATAGGATATTACGCTTTTCGGTGATAATCTGCAACTGGTCATCTCATTCGGGTTTCCAAGATAATTTGCGCACTAAATGAACCACCCAAAGGTAACGTAGGTAATTAGATCGAGATACCAGTTGGATCGTTCTTCGAAATATTAACACTTATCATTTTCATTTTTGTTATCGTTGCTATTACTATAAAAAACGACAAAATATCGACTCACACCGAACCAAAATATAATCCCAATCATATGAACATATATTACAGGATCTCTCAAAAATGGAGAAATCCTCAACAAAAGAAGCACAAGCAATAATCATTACCTTTTAAAATAGATAGGACGAACGGATCAAAATAAAACCCCTGCTTACCAGAAATATATTACAAAACTGCTTGAACGTAAGGAAAAACACGATCAAACAAACAACCTGGACTGCATACTTCGCACCATTACCGGTGTTTCGTGAAGCCAAAGATGCCACAAAAACATTCACGTTATGTTGGAATAAAAATAGGCTGGATGACCTCGAGTTTGTGGGGTCTGAGGGTAAACAAAAAAATTCTGACGGTCACGTCAAATATATGTTATATAACAGAGAAACGTCTCAGAATAGCGAACGGGGACACCAACCGTTGTGGAACACCGTCTGGTGAATTTAGACCTTTGCGCAATTTGGTCTCCGCCAACCAAGTTAGGAGGAGATCAGAACTCCACCTGCGTCTGTTTGTTTGTTTGTCTCTATGTCTTTCCATGAAACATTTCACAAAGTTTTTGAGGGGTGACTGAGGCAAAAAACAAAGCACGAAGATTTAGGATGGGTTCGGATCCGGATGTGAATACAGGTTTTACACACACACACACACATATATTATATTATATTTCTATTTCAATTACTTAAATTATAACAAATTTAGGCTTCACGCGGTCGTGTCGTCGATTTGATAGCCTAATTTAATAATTTCCTATGTTTACAAAGTCTAAAGGAGGTCATGCCTTCTCCCCAACAATAAGATTTCATGCGGATTCTGACAACTTTCAAGATTTGGTGTTTGAAAACACGTGCGCATAGAAGTGATCATGACGAAGGTAGGCGCTCTCTGAGTCCTTTTTGGCTGTTTCAAGTAGTGGAAATGTTGCGAATATAATTATATATTTCAACAGTAAAAGAAATTTACATTTTCAAAAGTTAACCGAGATCACAGAGAAATACAAGTTGTTTATGATCTATTGACTTTAAGGTTCTCCATATGTGTACTCACTCTTTATGATGAAAAATTCCTTAAACTGTGCAATGAAAGGAATTTTTCTGCTTTATTCTAACCGAAGAAATGTGACTAAATTGATGAAAATCTGAGAATATTATATTAGTAACTGATGCAGTAAAAGCTAGAATGTGGTGGTTTTACTTTTCATTTCATAGTCATCGTGGTGTAAAGTCTGTCCAAACACAAACCCTTCTCCTCTGAACTGAAAGACTTCTTAGATATAAAGACCCCTAAGAACTATATAAGCTGGAGTATACATTTCACAGCAAAATAAACTAAATAATCTACAGAATCTACAAGTGAGAAACAAATAGAGAAAAAATAGTGTTGATGGTTGTAATAATATTGAAAATGATATGGTGCTATACCAGACAGAAAAGGGAAGACTAAATCTTTACGAATGCTTGCGAACTGATGATGGTCTCTCTCTCTCTCTCTCTCTCTCTCTCTCTCTCTCTCTCTCTCTCTCTCTCTCTCGTGAAATGCTGTCTATCTTCCTAATCTGCTTTCATTACCATGATGTGGTGACCGCTGCAACAGCGCCTGATCCTGAAAAACATGACGCAGTCCCTCAGAGATCGAAACCAATGCTGCAACCGCGCAATCCTTAAATGCGGATAAAAAGAAATGGACACAACCACCGTCACCCATTATGAAACATTATTTTGACGATTCTGAAGCAGCAGGAAATACTACAGATATGGACGAAATGGAAAGAAATGATACAAACACAATATGTGGCATGAATATTTGTATATAAAACTTATATAATATTGTACTCCACATATATTCTACGGGAACAATTTATCCTAACTTCTACTTTTTTGTCTCTTCTCAAGCCATATAAATTCATATATATTCTTTACAATAAATTACTGAAGGCTGTCAGATATTCTGCAACTTGACGCGGTTTCTTAAAAGAATGATATTAATTCCTCCCCTAAAATACACAAACATTCACTAACCAAACTTTCCTTCATGTGGAAGAGTACGCGGGGGGGGGGGGGGGGGGGGATACCAATGAATATATAATAAGAGACTGGCCGGACAGCCAAACAAGCGAGTCCCTTTTGAGAAAAAAGAAAAACTCATATGAAAAAAATGGTTTGGGAAAAATAAGGTATGAACCTGAACTGGAAATTCAAAAGCGAGGTCAAGGCAAGGATTAGCGTGAGCGGATAATTAAGAGGCAGGTTTCAAAGGATAAAGGAAAGTAAACGACCTGTTTGGGTGATTAAAGTCCCACGGGGAAAAGCCATAAAAGGGTAATAGCCGAGGAGCAAAGGGATAATTGGAAAGGAAATCTGTCAGGTGGTCTGAACGTTAAACTAAGACGACGGTTCTTCCATATGGTAAAGGCCAAAATCAAGGAAAAGAAAGCTATCAAGGATCCGCTCAGCTATACCAATCTGGACAACGGTGTAGTTATATAACTCGGGAATTAATGCCAGTAGAAGCTTATGAAAGTAGTTAAGAAAGCATATAAAAAACAAGTCGCTGAACACAGGAAATAGAACGGAGTCAAGTCAAGGAAGGGGAAAGGGGAAAAGATCATTAAAGAAATTGGGAAGCTTTTTGACTGGCTGCAGCTATTTTCCAGACGGCGTTCTCTGGAGACCCAGGATCCACTGACGAAAATACCTTTACGTCTCTCGACATTTCATTACTACTTCTAGAGTACCTATGAGCGTATGCTTGTTTTGAACAATGTTTATAAGCGACTAAATATGTGATTCATTAGTACTGCTCTTCTGAAGACAGAACTGATGAACATGAAGATAATTCCAGCAGTCACCAAACATTTACTATTTTCCACATTAAATATGAGAAGTAATTACTTGACAAGCATTGCAAGGCCCAGTGGAAGTAAGAATACTAGCAAGCCAGTGGAGAGACACCCGGCAAGATGCCCAAACAGGCACTGCAATTGTCAATAAAATTGTTTACTATCAGGAGAAGAAAGAACTTGTGACATTTAAAGAAAACAAATTTCAGAATCAGATTGATTGATTGATTGAATATAGAATTTAGGCCAAAGGCCAACCACTGGGACCTATAAGGTCATTCAGCGCTGAAACGGAAATTGACAGTAAAAGGTTTGAAAGGTGTAACAGAAGGAAAACCTCACAGTTGCACTATGAATCAGTTGTTAGGAGAGGGTGGAAAGTAAGAGGGAAGAAAGAGAATATGAAAGGAGGCAAAGTAAAAGGAACGAAAGGGGTTGCAGCTAGGGGCCAAAGGCACGCAGCTAAGAACCTTAGGTAATGCCTACAGTGCACCGCGTGAGGTGTACTGACGGCACTACTCCCCTACGGGGTTCAAGCTAACCTGAAATTAGCAATAAGGTGAAAAAGACAATGAACATCTGGGACAAGTGACTTCCTAGTCTTTTATGATGCAAAGACCAAACAGACCTTATGAGCAGAGTTTAATGAGAATATAATTATGATTAGAAATTTTCAGATTAGAATGATCAGCGGCACTGGGAACCCTGACAGAAGAACTAGCAGAGGAATGAGAGCCAAACGGTGTAGTCGTTTTACAGGGGTATACTCTTCAAAGTTAAGTAAACCTTAGTTTAACCAGACCAATGAGCTGATTAACAGCTCTCCTAGAGAGGGCTGGCCCGAAGGATTAGACTTATTTTACGTGGCTATGAACCAATTGGTTACCTAGCAACGGGACCTACAGCTTATTGTGGAATCCGAACCACATTACAGCGAGAAATGAATTTCTATCACCAGAAATAAATTCCTCTAATTCTTCATCAGACGGCCGGAGACTCGAACTCGGGCCTAGCGAGTGCTAGCCGACAACTCTACCGACTCTCCCAACGAGGAACTTAGTATACTCCTCTAATTTGTAGTATAAACTCCTCAAATTCGTAGGTTGGAAGAGAGAAGAGTAGGAGGAAAATTTAAGTAAATGCTAATTTTTTCAGCTTTGTTACAAATTATTCGATCTACCGCCCTAAATCAATTCAAATCATATTTAGTTGGTTTTTGTCAGCTACGTGAAACTAAGTATATATCGCTGCAATTCGGATTTGAACATATTTTATCGCTGACAGGAAAATTCTAAAGATATGCAGTAAGATCTACCTACTAGCAACTCCTCAGAGAACATATTTGTGTATAAGTATATGGTAAAATACAGATTCAACAAAAGCTCAGAAGCGTTCACTAAAAGTAAATAAAAAATCCTGTAATAAAAAATGACACAACTCTTTTTACCAGTCTCTAATTACTAGGTAACGTTTCCATAAGAAATGGACTCTTATGCTTACTTCCGAAATTATTTTTTTTAATGAAATATCTGTTATATGAAGTCTTCATTTACTTTTATGCTTTTCTTCTGTTTTTATAACATTATTGTTACTTCTATTCGACCATACGTCAATAAAATCAATAGACCTTATCCCACGGAATAATAATTCCCGACACTAGGCGTCAGCAAAGAAATTAATGGATTTTGTGTAATGTCCTTTTGTGTTATGTTTTTATCTTCATATATATGACCTACCATTAGAGAAACAACCCAAGGAATTAAATTTATAAAATGTCTAGGACTTATGAGGGTAAAATTTTTTTATCTTCCCTTCTAAAACATTACAGTATAATGTAGTCCATATGTCTTTTTACGTCTTATTCCCGTTCATTATATCGCTAAAGGGGATCTCCGGCAACGGTACTTTTATCGCGATGAATTATGTTTGAACAAAGGTGGACGTGATAAACTACAACTAAGCTTCTCTGTTCCTTCCGAATTCCAAGAACGCTTTAAAAATCTTAATGGTTTAAGGATGAGGAACGTTTCGTTTCAATCTACATAAAAAGATACAAAACATTTTACACGCACACACATACATACACACACACACACACATATATATATATATATATATATATATATATATATATATATATATATATATATATATATATATATATATATATATAAATCAAACGGGAAAGCGGACAGCAATACTCTTGAATAGTCATTTGATTACATGTTTATTCCCAACTTTTCATAATCCGTGATTACATCATCAGGGGTTTTAGCATGAGAAAAAACGAAAAGCATTGACAATAAAAATTACAGAAAAAATATACAAAGGCAAAGTCAGTACATAAAAAACAACAATCGACTTGAAAGGGAATTTTTTTACACAAAGGACACCGAGGAACAGGCATAACACTGAGAAATTAATTAAAACAAACAGAACGTATAAAAGAGAAGTAAGTAAAATTATATATTTAAAATATTTATGTTTTAAAACACTAAAATTTAAAATCACATTAAGAAAACAAATAAATAAATAAATAAAAGTGACTAAGGGTATGGAGCCAACCTGTCAGTACGACACATACAGAAAATGAGATCTTCGAATGAGAAACAAAACAACAAAAACATGATTATTACGACAGGTATAAAGGAACAGCCGAAGTCTGAGTGTTCAGTTTCGGAACAAGCTGTTTTATCATCAGACTCGAGTATTGGTAGTTCCAGTTGGCTAGACGTTCTTCCAATTATGCAAAAATCTTTGTTTTCAATGGGAGGTTTACAAAATTTTGCATGACTTCTGATGCTGGAGTGTTCGGGGTTATAGATTTTTACCCCAGTACGAAAACTATGTGAATCTATGCGTACTTTTAGAAGTCTCCGAGTGGATCCCACATAAATCCTCAAGTTACACTTGGGGCAAGTAAACACCACTCTGGAGGACTTCGTAGCACAAAGCTGATCCTTAAATTTAAAAATAGAGCCAATCGTTAGGGGGTTGATAGGAACAAGTTTAACACGCAGACCACCAATATTTTTTTGAATCATGCTTATAATCTTGTTCTAAAATGGACATCATGACAGTATGGAAACTTGGCATAAAAGTGTAGTTTGGGGTACTGTATTTGTGTCGCACTGACAGTTTGGCTCCATACCCTTAGTCACTTTTATTTATTTATTTATTTGTTTTCTTAATATATTTTAAATTTTAGTGTTTTAAAACATAAATATTTTAAATGTAATTTTTTTACTTGTCTTTTATCCGTTCTATTTGTTTTAATTAATTTCTCAGTGTTATGCCTGCTCCTTGGTGTTCCGTTGTGTAAAAAATTTCCCTTTTAAGTCGACTGTCATTTTTTATGTTCTGACTTTGCCTTTGTATATTTTTTCTGTAAATTTTTATTGTCAATGCTTTTTTTTTTAGTTCTAGAACCCCTGATGATGTAGATTCATAGATTATGAAACGTTGGGAATAAACATGTAATCAAATGACTATTTCAAGAGTACTTCCTGTCTGCCATGCCTGTTTGATGTCTGCATTCGGGTATTCCTGTCCCTTGCTCATTGGTATATATATTATATATATATATATAGTTATTATATATATAATATATATATTATATATAGTATAATATAATATACTATATATATATTATATATATATATATATGAGATGCTACTTTGCGTATGTACAATATTTGCGTAACTTGCGCACTTCTGAAACCAAATATGGACGAATTATGCTATTTTCCCATATATATATATATACTATATTATATATATATATATATATAATATATATATTAATATATATATATATATTAGTACACATATAATATATAATATATTATACATACATACATGTATGTGTGTGTGTATAACTGAATCACGAAAATATGGAATGTGATGAATATATAGATAAGGATAATATCCACAAAGGAAGAGAAACAATGGAGTGCTGCAAGGGCCTTTCGACTTACAGTCATTTACTTAGGCACTGAAGAAATATAAAAATAAGTTACAAAGAAAACTTGCATAAATGACAGATGGGGATTGCAAAGGAAAAATATGTACCTGGAATCCACAATTGAAGAATTAGGAGACCTACCAAAACAGGGTTAAATATTTAAGATTTTACAAAGGATTAGGCTCAGTGGCTCAGAAGCAGGGAGCATGACAATTAAAAGACTATACAAGGAAGGTGACTGACCCACACAAAAAATTTGATTCAAAGTACAACTCAGTTATTCTCATTTTTGGTAAACAGAAATTTTTATCAAGGTAAAGATTTTTACAAAAATATATACTTAAACATATGAATACATAGAAAATATATTATAAGGTAACTAATTTTTAATACTGTCAGTGATTTTTATCTTTTAGGTCATTCTTGAAACATTTTACTTATACAGGGGGTCCAAATAATACATGCCTGGGGCTAAGATTAAAAATTACAACTGGAAGTAAGCTGTATAATAGCAGATTCTAAAAGATTTCATTAAGGGAAATCTTTCGATCTGGCAATCACTGAACTTTCAGTCCAATTTGTTCTGTGAGAGCTTTCACTTGAATGCATATAACATTGGATGTTTGCGCAGTTTTGGCATTATACTCATGCTGGCTTAATCCGTACATCTAAATCCTTGCTAGATTGGCCGATACAAAAAGAGAAGTAGTCCAAACATGGAATTTTATATATTACGTTGTTGTTTTTCCTTAGAGGGCTATTTTTTATTAACATTCCATTTAGTGTGTTAATATTGGAAAAAACGAGGTTGACATTAAAAGATTTTAACAATGATTTTTGGTGTTTTCAAAACCACTAAAAATAAGGCAAGCTAAGAATGTTCATAGGGGTTTCTTTCTCCATGTTACTTTCACTGTAAAACTTTTTGTGAGCTTTATTGTAACAAACATCTAGTACATGTGAAGGATAACATAAATCTGCCTCTATTTTTCTGATGTATTCAATTTCTTGATCCAAATGCTGGGGACTGAAAATGCTCAATGCTCTTCAAAACATAGAAGAGAAAAAATGGATATTTTGACGTTAAGGTGATAGCCTGAATAAAAATACTGAATTTGCATTGAAATGGTTCTCTATGTATTAAAACATCTAAGAAAGGGGGGCAATTGTCTTTTTCTCATTCTAAAGTAAACTTAATTGGTGGTACCTGTTTATTGATGTAAATGATTTACTCTGTAATTTGGATAACCAAGGGTACCATCCATTAAGTTTACATTAGAATTAGAAAAAGACAATTGCTTCCCTTTCTTAGATGCTTTAATACATAGAGAACCATTTCAATGCAAATTCAGTATTTATAGGAAACAAACAAGCAACTTAACTTATGTCCATTTCTATTCAGGCCATCACCTTAATATCAAAATATCCATTTTTCTTCTAAGTTTTATGGTCATTGCGCATCATCAGTCCCCAGCATTTGGATCAAGAAATCAAATACATAAGAAAAATAGGGACAGATTTATGTTATCCTTCACATATATTAGATATTTGTTACAATAAAGCTCACAAAAAGTTTTATAGTGAAAGTAACATGGAGAAAAGAAACCCCTATGAACATTCTTAGCTTGCCTTATTTTAGTGCTTTTGAAAACATAAAATCATCGTTAAAATCTTTTTAATGTCAACCTCGGTTTTTTTCCGGTAATAACACACTAGAAGGAACATTAATAAAAAATAGCCCTAAAGGAAAACAACAACATAATATATAAATTTCCATGTTTGGACTACTTCTCTTTTTATATCGGCCCAATCTAGCAAAGACTTAAATGTGTGGATTAAGCAGCATGAGTATTCTGTCAAAACTGGGCAAACTTCCAATGTTTTCATTCATTTAAGTGAAAACTCTTACAGGATAAATTAGACTCAAATCAGTGATTACCAGATCAAAAGATTTCTCTTCACAAATCTTTTAGAATCTGCTATTATACAGCTTACTTTCAGTTGTAATTTTAATCTTAGCCCCTGGCATGTATTATTTGGACACCCTGTATAAGTAAAATGTTCAAGATTGACCCTATAAGATAAAATCACTGACTTTATTAAAAATTAGTTACCCTTATATATATACATATTTTTTATGTATTTGTATGTTAATATATATTTTTTTTGTAAAAATGTTCACCTTGTAAAAATTTTTATTGTTTACCAAAATGAGGATTACTGAGTTGTACTTTTAATACAATTTTTTGGTGGTCAGTCATCTTCCTGCCTTCTGAGCCATTGAGCCTAATCCTTTGTAAAATCTCCTAAATATTAACCTGTTTTGGTAGGTCTGTTAATTCTTCAACTGTATTGGATTCGCAGGTACATATTTTTCTTTTGTGATCCCCATCTGTCATTTATGCAAGCTTTCTTTGTAAACTTATTTTTATAATTCCTTCAGTCTGCTAGGTAAAGGACTACATGTCGAAAGGCCTTGCAGCACTCCCATTGTTTCTCTTTCCTTTGTGGATTTTGTTATATATATTTATAATATAATAATATATATAGTATATATAATATATTATATATAGTATAATATATATATATATATATAATATATATATATGTATATACATATACATATGTATATATACTACACATTACATCCAATGTTAGGGAGGCTTTGCGTGGGTTAATTTCATGTCCCTTGTCAGGTCTAACGACCCGAGAGAGGCAAGAAGCTAAGCCCAGATCGAGAATGCGGGGACTGCGGGGATTTACAAGGTAGGATTATGCTCCAATCCTCGAATTTGGTTATTCAGACTGTCGCGGGGGATCCTTTATATAAACAAAGGTTCATATACACAACCTTTCTGTGGTATTGGCATGAATCACGTAATCGTCAT
>JANJGK010007181.1:0-7500 GCA_039081455.1 Macrobrachium rosenbergii
AGAGAGAGAGAGAGAGAGAGAGAGAGAGAGAACTGCTCGGTACTCAGAGTTTGAG
This sequence comes from Macrobrachium rosenbergii, assembly GCA_039081455.1. Classification (NCBI taxonomy): domain Eukaryota; kingdom Metazoa; phylum Arthropoda; class Malacostraca; order Decapoda; family Palaemonidae; genus Macrobrachium; species Macrobrachium rosenbergii. The sequence goes on from JANJGK010007181.1 coordinate 56, forward strand.
GATTCGAATTGTCCATCTAAAAATAATACATCTTACAAGGAAGACAATAGTGACAGAGACACACACACATACATTGAATAGGCTAATAATAAATGTCATGGAATCAAGAACCTTGAAGGCTCAACAACGTAGACAGAAAACCTCAGCAAGATAACCAAGGTCGCAAGGTTCATCCTCCCTAACAGAGTCCTAAAGAAGCCTATGGATGTTGCCAAACTCGTAAGACCAGAAGAAGATCATTTTTATTAAAAACAAATATACCCATTACAACCAAAATTCATATGGCTATAAACTGCTACAAGCCCACAGGACATAACCACTGGAAAACATCTTGTTTTCCTGCATGCCAGGAAAATCCGGGATAAAGGGCAAGGAAAGCTGTGCAAGTCAGGAAAAGACATGAATAATCGACAAGGAAAGCTGTGCACGTCAGGAAAAGACATGGATAATCGACAAGGAAAGCTGTGCATGTCGGAAAAGAAATGGATAATCGACAAGGAAAGCTGTGCATGTCAGGAAAAGCGTGGATAATCGACAAGGAAGACTGTGCAGGGCCAAGAAAAGAAAGGGATAATTGACAAGGGCAGGCTGTGAATGCCAGGAAAAGAATGGATAATCGGCTCGGAGGACTATGTATATTGGGGAGAAAATGGATAATGGACAAAGAATGCTGTGTATGACAAGAAAAGAGAGGATAATCGACAAGGAGGACTGTGCATGCCAGGGAAAGATGGATAATCGAAAAGGCAGGCTGTGCGTGACCAGAAAGGAAGGGATAATCGACGAGGAAAGCTATTCAGGTAAGGAAAAGTAGGGATAATCGACGAGGAAAGCTATTCAGGTAAGGAAAAGTAGGGATAATCGACGAGGAAAGCTATTCAGGTAAGGAAAAGTAGGGATAATCGATGAGGAAAGCTATTCAGGTAAGGAAAAAGTAGGGATAATCGATGAGGAAAGCTATTCAGGTAAGGAAAAGTAGGGGTAATCGACGAGGAGAGCTATTCAGGTAAGGAAAATGTTGGGATAATCGACGAGGAAAGCTATTCCGATAAGGAAAAGTAGGGATAATCGACGAGGAAAGCTATTCAGGTAAGGAAAAGTAGGGATAATCGATGAGGAAAGCTATTCAGGTAGGGAAAAGTAGTGATAATCGACGAGGAACGCTATGCGCATACCGAGAAAAGGCAGAATCGACAAGGAAGACTGTGCATGTCAGGAAAAATGGGAGTAGACCGGAAAAAAGGAAGACGGGAGTGCTGAGCACCCTTTAAGAAAACTTTTTTAATTCTAAGACCGAACCGACGAAAGGAGAGAAGTGATGGAATGCTGAGACGCTTGACTTTATTACCCAAGTCCCTGGTAACTTATCGTGACACCTACACGCAAGAGCTGCTTTAATGGTCCACGCGCTTGTCAGAGAGGTGTGGGAGAGACTGTGTCTCTCTCTCTCTCTCTCTGTGTAAGGAGAGACAGGAAGAGAAGGAGGAGGAGGTGTGAAAAGTCTGGCGACGACAACCTGGAAGTACGACGACTCTTGCGCTCACGGAACGAAGGCGGAGAGTGACAGATACACGGCAACCTTGCAGAGACTGGGAATGAAAAACCGACACGGGTTTACAAGGGAGAACATGATTATCGTCTGTCTGGGGTCGAGGGAATAGAAAGTAGGGTCGACAGAGAACAGGGGACAACAGGAGAAGAGTGAGAAAGAAACAAAAAAAGCGGGCGAGTTGGTATCAACCTAAAGTGGAAGGGGAAGATGGAAATACTAAGAGGAATAATGAAGGAGAGGAGATGGAGAACTTGGTCACAAGAATACTGAATGACAAATACTGAAAACTATTTAAAAGATAAATATCTTTTAAGTAAGATTATTTAAAATTAACTTTCTAAACTGTAATGCCAGATAGTTTCTTTTACAAGTATGAAAATATTCCCATAAGACAAGCAGCACTGATTAAGTTTTAGAATAACTCTTACGAAGAAACTTTCTAAGCACAATTCTTTATTTAAATACTCAACATAAATTGTTAGACTTACACACAAAAATGGTGAGGGGCACCATAAATAAAATGACTGCGAGCCATGACACAGGAGGACACCATTGTAAGAATGGGCTAATATTGTGTGAAAGTTTTTGCACAATGTTCACCCAAAACTCAGCTGTTAATATCAGGAATGGGCGAGTGACACTTATCTAATTTTGTCTCTGGAAGCCTCCCCTCTCATGGGAAATGACTGCTTGCTGCTGCAAGCAATGTGTCGTTTTCTAGCATCAGGTTTAATGCAAGTTAGTTTACGAGGAGTCTTATTTTGGCTACAACTAAAATGTGGAATAGTTTGTCTAGTAGAGTTGTAGCATCTTCGGATTTCCAAATATTTAAGGATTTAAGGGAGGAGCAAATTCAATCCTGTTCTCTGCCGACCTCTCCTGAATTTCTGGTGTACCGGTTTTATTTTTTTATTCCCTCATATTTATTTATATTTATCACCTTATTTCCCTCTGGATCCCTCTTCAGTTTATAGTCTGTCGGCTCTCTCCGTAAGGGAGTCAGCTGAAGATTTAAATAAATAAACAAATAAATAAATAAATAAATAAAAGTACAAAAGCCACTACATGAAAATACTCAGCCACTGAACTTGCAATATCCCCCAACAAAAAACACAAGCAAGAGCCCAAATTTCCATTCAAGATTCTCTCTCTCGACATCTCATCCTAACGACAATTTTATGACACCACCGAAGCTTATTTGAATATCACTCCGTGGGAGAAAAACCCAAGCCTGTGGAAAAAAAAAAAAAAAAAAAAAAAAAAGGCTCGTCCGCCAATGCTACCGGTTCGTTACCTGTGAATTTTGTTTGCTGGCTTGCTGGATGATGCCCCCCGTGAAAGTCGAAAACCTCTTTGGTGAAACTTCGTATGAAAAAAGGGATTTTTATGAATACGACATATACCCAAATGTTACTCAGATCCCAGCATCTGTTCCAGAGAGAATGGACGATTGTAAAAAATAAACATGGGCGCCACTCAGTAAGCAACATCCGGTTGAAAATGCACACAGCAGATGTTTGCACCCCACGGGCAACTGCAATAATGTGTCGTTATGTGGGATATTTATAAAGACACATGGGCATCTACAAGGAGAAATATGAGAAATAAAAGCACATAAAATACGTACACTTATTGGTATACTTGATCTGCCTCTGGAAACTCTTATGGGCAGGCTAAAACCCAAAGTTATCTCCAAAGGGAAATTACCTGCACAGAGAGAGAGAGAGAGAGAGAGAGAGAGAGAGAGAGAGAGAGAGAGAGAGAGAGAGAGAGAGAGAGAGAGAGAGAGAATTATAGGAAAAGGTGATAATAAATTAAAAATAAAACCAATACTCCCGAATTCAGGAAATGTCAGGGGAAATCAGGAATGAATCTGCTCCTTGCTTAAACATTTGGAGGTCAGTAGATTCCATAGCTACGCTGGGTAAACTATTCCACATTTTAGTTATAGCCAAAATTAAACTCCTAGCAAACTAACATCAATACCGATATCCTACTGTTGCTAGGAAGACATGGAAAAGAGTTACTAATTAAACCAGGAAGACATGGAAAAGAACTACTAATTAAACTAGGAAGACATGGAAAAGAGTTACTAATTAAATCAGGTACATCTAAATATGCTGTATACTAAAGGCCACGTGCAAATAGGTAAGGAAAACGCAACAGGTTCAATAAAAAAAAACCTGCATGCCCGCATGCACAGTGGTTAGTAAACCCTATGATTCATCTAGCCTGTTACCCTGCAAGACAGCTGATAGCGCAACCAAATGAATACACCACACAAATTCAAAGTAAATGAAAACCCCACAACAATATCTGTAAGGGGCCTATTTACACTGCATCCCCGGCCGTCCCATTTCGAGTTGGAAACTCGAATTTAGTGCCCAACAGGTGCTAAGGAGCCCCTCCCCCACATGCCCTCGCCACCGAACGGAAGACAGCAACCTGGGCATTATGGGGCAGGGAGGAAAACCTGCCAAGCTAAAATATTAATGCCACTCGATAGTCCACAAGCTTTCACTCAATTACCGAGAGCGGAGGCACCGCACTACCTCACTTAATAAGAAGGTTGAGGGCTGGGGAGGAGGAGGTAGGGAGTATAAATGATTGCTTTGGGGGAGGGGGGGGGAGGAGGGGAAGGGGTTAGGAATGATTATCAGCCGAGTGGGCATCCCGAGTGAAAGACCTTACGAGAGAAAATAATAATTGAGAAGTTGATTCTCACTCGTTTAGATGACAGGGCGATATAAGCAAGCTCGCCCCCACACTTAACGTCGAAGCGAACGTCCCGGAAACACATCATACGAAACCTTTGTTGGTACAAACAACACTGCCATAGAGAGAGAGAGAGAGAGAGAGAGAGAGAGAGAGAGAGAGAGAGAGAGAGAGAGAGAGAATCCAAAGGAAACAATAGGAACATGAACTAGTTCTATGCATGCAAAACCCGAACCGTAAGAGATGAACTGGTTTTTCATGCTGTTGGTAGATAAGAGGACCCCACAAAAACCAGTCTTTTGTTGGAGAGAGAGAGAGAGAGAGAGAGAGAGAGAGAGAAAGAGAGAGAGAGAGAGAGAGAGAGAGAGAGAGAGAGATGATATCTCTGAGTCTTACTGATAGAGAGATTACAAAAACGCTTATTAGGGCACTCCGCAAAAAGGTGAACCTAGCCAATCTCACGCAACAAGTCAGGTGGATATCAGGAGCACTACCGGATTATTAAATAGTTGCTGGCATCGATGGTTCCTTGCCGGAGCATCCGAGTATAACGGAGGCAGTCTAGTAGGCGAAAGGGCCCCTCTTAGAAGAGGGGCTACTGGACCCGAGGGAAGATTTTTCGGGGATAAGAAGTGTTTATTTACTACGCTAAAACAATTCTCCTTATATTTTAATAATTTGATTACATTTCATCTATTTATTTACTTTGTTAATTTTTTTTTTTTAAAACTGACCTCTTATTTCTGTATTTCCTATTACCTTCTGTCACTTCTTTCAAATGAGCACCATATTCTTTGGAAGCTTGAATTTCAAGTCAATGAACCCTGTGAGCTTGTTCTACATAAATAGGGCTAATCTTCTGAATAATAATAATAATAATAATAATAATAATAATAATAATAATAATAATAATAATAATAATAATAATAATAATAATAATGACCCGTTTTTTTTCGGTTGGTTAATCTATCACATATGGGATGCAAAATCCACATACAGAATTTCCTTTTGCATTACATTCCAGCAACCCATCCCTGGCGCAGAATAAAAACATCAGTCCAGGTATTTACTCTCGCAGGGGGAGGGGGGGGGGGGCAAAAACACCTTATTTTGCAACTCTAGATTTCAGTAATGGCGGAATAAATTTGTAGTGACAATTGAATAGCAAGTGAATGCTACGGCATTTCGAGATAATATTATCTACATAGTATTTTCGACGCATGACTGCCGTGGTCATGTCCTCAGCCCATGCTGCTCTACTAAGCTTTCAATTGAAAATATATTGGCACGAGCTTGATAGCGCGCGCTAGGCTGCGCTGGAACCCGACGCTGTGCCCGTCAATGTCTCCCCTACCCTCCCGATCCCCGCCCCCACCCGGGGCGGGACAAACAGGTTTGCAGGAGGAGGGTGGATGTGTCATGTCTCCTTGGGGCGGACAAACAAAAGATCCACACGGATTTTATTATTATAGATAGTTATTTGGAATATACCCTAAACTTCGTCTGCCAACCGTTTGGCAGATTTTATACAAACTGAAACATATCCAAAGAACATTAACAGCAACCAGAAGTTACCTTTGTCAAAATCTTTGTCTAGAATCATAGTCTGCCATACTTTGCATCAGTCAAAAAAGTAGAGAAATAATGTGGTTTGATTTTATATTATTATTATTATTATTATTATTATTATTATTATTATTATTATTATTATTATTATTATTCAGTAACAGACACCTAGCATGATAGTCTGCCATACTTTACACCAGTCAAAAGAGTAGAGAAATAATATGGTTTGACTTTATATTATTATTATTATTACTATTATTATTATTATTAATTATTATTATTATTATTATTCAGAAGATGAACCATACTTACATGGAACTAGCCCACAGGGTCCATTGACTTTTTTCGAAAGAATTAACAGAGATTAAACGGAAATACAGAACGAAGAGATCAGTTATTAGAAATAAAACTAAATTAAATTAATAAATAGATAAAAATGTCCGGTAAACTGTTTAAATACAAGAACTGCTTTAGGGTAGTAGTTTATTAGGATGATCTCTGTAATATTTTTCATTATGGTGGATGATGAATATGACCAAAATTACATTGACCACTGAAACTGTAACCACTATAAAAAACGGGGGGGGGGGGGGGGGGGGGGCGGGGTTACAGTAGCTATTTATATAGGTAAAGCATAACCGAGCGGTAGAGATATCCATATGGCATTTTGTGTAATTTTATTTTTAATCCCATTTTCCTTTCTAACGAAATTGGGAATACAGAATAGTAAATAGCAGAAGATAGCTCAATTTGTTAACATTTTAAACAGCAGCCAATGTACTAGCACCAATAAATTATAAACTAAAGGGACAATATCTACTAACTTTCTAAGATGCACTCAGCTACTCTCTCTCTCTCTCTCTCCTCTCTCTCTCTCTCTCTCTCTCTCTTCATTATACGTTCAAGTCAGGTAACGTAGGGGCGTACCCTCACCGTTAAATACACACACACACATACACACACACGCGCACATACACACCTGTCTCTCTCTCTCTCTCTCTTCCCGCCATACTGAAAGACCCTTTGTGTCTAACTCTTAAGAGACCCGATTCCACACTAACATCCGCCTTTAACGGAGGTAGTGGTAGGCCTACGGCCACCGGCCCTATGCACATGTACCCACTGACGGCCATTTTTCCTCACTTCCTCTTACCTTTGGCCATTCTCCGTATGACCGTTAAAAAAAATGGAGAGAAACAATACGCTATTAATTCCTCTTTCCCATTCGAACCTCAAAAGCAACATTACTGGCCGAAAACAATTCTTGTATTTTGGTAATTCACTAATTTTTCTATTTATGTAAAATGTTTTTTTTTTTGTTTATTTATTTTCTTTCGTAATAAATTGTCTTTTTTCCGTATTTCCTATTACCTCCTGTTACTTCTTTTTAAATGAACACCTTATTCTTTGGAAGCTCGAATTTCACATCCGTGGCCTCCGTGGGCTTGTTCCATATGAATAGGGTTCATTTACTGAATAATAATAATAATAATAATAATAATAATAATAATAATAATAATAATAATAATAATAATAATATCTGTGGGCTTGTTCCATATGAATAGGGTTCATTTACTGAATAATAATAATAATAATAATAATAATAATAATA
>JANJGK010007181.1:12500-32721 GCA_039081455.1 Macrobrachium rosenbergii
GAAAAAATTATGCATTTTTCGACATTCTGCAAAATAAAAAAAAAAAAAATCGACATTCTGCAAAAAATAAGGTGGACTAAAAGAGAGAACTGCTAACAATTACACATATTTTTTCTCCTCTAATCATCAGCCAACGAAACAACTTTAAGAAAAAGGCCACTTGTAAAAATGTGAGAGGAGAGGCTTGTCGTTAACTCCCAGGCCTAGAACATGCTCAAGGAAATCAAGATTACGAAATAGGCCACATAGAATCGCGAATTTCACGGCGCGCTAAACTATGTACAAAAATGGTCAGAACACACTCAGGAACCCTATGTTAAGCCTAACCCACTAACGTTTGGGGTAAGCTAAACGATTTTATCTCACAGCGTGCTATCGAGCGGATGAATTCTATTTGTTCATGTAATTCTGAATGGCGAAGACGTGTATGTGTGTGTGGTATGTGTGTGTGTGTGTATATATATATATATATATATATATATATATATATATATATATATATATATAAACAAAGACCTGTTCAGTAAAGACTATAAAAATGTGGTAGCCCTTAACGATTGGTTTAATGTAGAACTATGGTTAACTTTCAGAAGGCAACAACTCACTACTCCCAAGGCCTTCAGGAGAAGTCATTGGTAAGCAACCACACCACTGGAAAGAAGAAAGGGGAGAGAGAGAGAGAGAGAGAGAGAGAGAGAGAGAGAGAGAGAGAGAGAGAGAGAGAGAGAGAGGACACGAGGATTGGAAGATAAGACTTTATTGCTCAAGTTTTGCGAATTCACATAATCCTCCCGTTGGACTCCCCCTCCCCCCCCACCCGCCCCCTCCCTCCACATTAACACCCCCCTCCACCCTCCAAATCATACATCCCTAACCCCCTTTTGTAGTTCTGGAAGGAGAAGGCTGCCTGCCTTTTATTGACTAACCTACACGAAGAGACAGACCCCCAGTCTGCGGTCTTCTTCGTTACGAAATAAAGAGGTCCCGCGACGATCATTCCCTCACAAAAAAAAAGAGAGAAAACTTTAAAAAGAAGCCTCTAACAAGGGCTCTGAAGATGATGGTGCGAGATTAACAAGGATTTGGGATCATTCATTTGGAGAGAAACTTTGGCTGGAAGTCTGTGGTTCTGTAACTAATGAGGCCGCGGTTAGGTTTTCGAAAACAAAAAAGGAAAGTAGGGCAGAATGATGGAAAATGGTGAGGTGTACTGAATGGAAAAGCTACGTGTACCTACTGTAGGTCTAGAATTGGCTGTTAGGAATTTCTTAACTGTAAGCAGAGGAAATTGGTTTGGTACTCAATTTTTACAAACTTACACACCTACTTACACACACACGCATGCACCAGTTTCTGGAATTGGTTGCTTGAAAGTTGAGAACTGCAAGCAAAGAAATTTGGTTGGATACTCAACTTTTACAAGCACACGCGCATGCACCCAGTTCTAGAATTTGTAGTTTGAAATTTAAGAGCTGTAAGCAAAGAAAAGTGGTTTGGTACTCAGCTTTTACAAACTCACAAACAAACAACACCACACCACGTAGAATGCCCAAACAATAGTCTTAATATTAAACTATGCCCAAAGAATAGTCTTAATATTAAACCACTGGCATTCCTTCAGTATTTCAATATAATGATACCGATACAAAATGGCAAAATTCAGTCAATGCTAGACAGTATACACACACGTTCCAGTGAGTATCTTGGCAGGGGCCCCACCCACAAACATTAATTTCAAAATATTAACTTCGACTCACAACAGACGTTAGGAATCTGATACGAATGACAATGGACCACAGAATGAAAGCAAAAACACACTGGACGAGTAAGCAAATGGCTTCTTGACAAAGATGTTTAATTCAAACAACGTCTGAGGATATTACAGTCACCGAGGAACCCAATTCCAACCATTTTTATTGCCAAAAACCACCATAGACGACAAATACCAAGGAACACCCGAATTACATACAAATGGAAGTTGATAATGAGAGGGGCAGGTCGTAGCAGCTAACAGGCATAATACGACTGTCACAAGAAAGGAAAGCGAGGTACGAGACAGACCCTCTTGCCATGGAGACGAGTTGATTATAAATAATCACCGTAATTAAAGCTCAAATGGAAACAAAACCGCAATTACTGATAATTAACATAATTAAGCCTCAAGTACAAATCAAAACTTTCTTCGTGGATTCGTGATTCTTCGGAGACATTTTATGAGAGAAGACACTTTTACATGTTACAATTACAAGTAGCTATGGCATACGGAAAGCAATAATTCTTTTTTTTTTTTTTTCTAAATTCCCAGTTCACCAACGGGACTCGCCTAGACCTTGCTACCAAACAGGACACAAGTTATAAATCCTGATAAGAACAGTATTAAAGCAATGGGTCATATATTGATAATTTACTTTTCTTACATAAACTGAAATGAGAGATGAGTCTCATTCGTTATTTGTAGAGAATATGTCTGCAAAAAAAAAAAGTAAAAAAATGCTCCGAAGTTTCTTCGGCGCAATCGAGTTTTCTGTACAGCGTATAATGCTGTATGAAACTCTCAGCTTCGGCCCATGACACTCGCAGCCAATGCCCATGAAACTTTCAGCCACGACCCGGTGGTGGCCTGTGTTGTTGGCACCTATAGTGGTGCCAGACGTACGGCCATGGCTAACTTTAACCTTAAATAAAATCAAAACTGCAGAGGCTAGAGGGCTGCAATTTGGTATGTTTGATGATTGGAGGGTGGATGATCAACATACCAATTTGCAGCCCTCTAGCCTCAGTAGTTTTTAAGATCTGAGGGCGGACAGAAAAAGTGAGGACGGAAAGACAGATACCAATCTCAAATAGTTTTCTTTTACAGAAAAATAAAAACGGATTAATCAGCAAAGACCAATAACCAGCTTTGGAGAAAGAAAAAAAATGAACTTCCTGAAACATGGTCTCAGAGAATGAAGAAAATGAACTTCCTGAAACATGGTCTCAGAGAATGAAGAAAATGAACTTCCTGAAACATGGTCTCAGAGAATGAAGAAAATGAACTTCCTGAGACATACAGAATGAAGAAAATGAACTTCCTGAGACATGGTCTCAGAGAATGAAGAAAATGAACTTCCTGAGACATGGTCTCAGAGAATGAAGAAAATGAACTTCCTGAGACATGGGCTCAGAGAATGAGGAAAATGAACTTCCTGAAACATGGTCTCAGAGAATGAAGAAAATGAACTCACTGAAACATGGTCTCAGAGAATAAAGAAAATGAACTTCCTGAAACATGGTCTCAGAGAATGAAGAAAACGAACTTCCTGAGACATGGTCTCAAAGAATGAAGAAAATGAACTTCCTGAGACATAGAGAATGAAGAAAATGAACTTCCTGAGACACAGAGAATGAAGAAAATTAACTTCCTGAAACATGGTCTCAGAGAATGAGGAAAATGAACTTCCTGAAACAGGTCTCAGAAAAAGATAAATCCACTTTCCTTACAGAAACTGAAATGGAAGATGAATCTCATCCATTATTTGCGTAGAAGAGTTCTCCAGAAAATCAAAACAGGATGGAAAATGAGCAAAGATGACAAATCCTTCTCGGAGAATGAAAAACGAACTTCCTAAAAACATGGTCTCACGGTAATTTGCGAGATGAAAAAAAAAAAATATTGCGTGCAACTTGCAAGAAAAGGTAAAGGCGACATTAAGACCAGCCACGGGTCACGGTGCCTAAACGATGTACGAAAGAATTGGGAAATGATTTCCTTCGTTCTCTTTTAAAGAGGAAGTTCCCGAGGCAGGGGGGTGTTAGCCTAGCCATCAGCTCAAACCTTCTCTTTATGTCCGGGCTTGGAGCCAACGTGAGTGGATATATATATATATATATATATATATATATATATATATATATATATATATATATATATATATATATATATATATATAATATGCTTATTTGTATGCAGAAATTTTCACGAAAACCTCAACAAGTTAAACAGATCATAAACAGCAGATTAAAGCAGGTAATTTCATATTTTAATACTGAACAAACAACGACTTTTAATACTACAATAATCATTATTACTCCACTCACAATAATGATGAGGAACCAACAATTTCTCGAAAGCCTTTACTAATTTCATAACCTTCAAAGTTTCACTTCATTCTTCATGAACCTAAATAAATTTTAAAAACGCCTACCCAAAGAATTTGTGTTACAGAACACTTACATCGGCATAAATAAATAACATATTCATCGCATTCGTCAAAAACAAATGAATAAAAGACAAAGAATAAATAACGCCGAAGATAAAACCTCTTCAGAAATCATATTATTAGTATTATTATTATTATTATTATTATTATTATTATTATTATTATTATTATTCAGTAGATGAAACCCATTCATCTGGAACAAGCCCACCAAAGCGGCCACTGACTTGAAATTCAAACTTCCAAAGAGTATAGCGTTCATTAGGAAGTAGGAGGAGGAAGTAAAGGGAAATACGGAAAGAAAAGATCTCGCTCACTAAAAATTAAAAAAAAATGGCCGTGACAAGGAGCAGTATAAGGTGTTAGTTAATCAATAATGGAGCTAAGGACTGTTCTCACAAGCAAGAGCCCGTGCTAGTTAAGACCAGCTTAATGCAACAACAGTGACAACTCATAAGCTTGGCTGCTCCATACCTAAAACACACACACACAATATATATATATATATATATATATATATATATATATATATATGAACCTAAATGCATTCAGAAGTCACAAAGTTTTTCCAAAACCTCACCACATTCCAGCGTGAGGTAATGAAGGAAAACACGAGAGAAATTACCCCGCAAGAAAGGTGAATTAAAGTAAAAAATAAAAAAAAAAATAAAAAGAGGTCATAATTTCAGTACCCACTCTATTACGTGACACTAGTTCCGACTGCGAGAAGCCCAGGTAGGTATATACCCAATTGAGACAGATGGCCCGTGGGCCTTAAAACTGCGTAAATTTGATGGAAGTGGAACAGGAAAACGAGGGAAGACCGCATTACGTAGGAACAGCCATAAAGAGAGAAAGAATGAAAAAAAAAAACACTAGTCAGGGATAAGAGGCGTAGGCTATACGCCACCTGGCTCGGTCAACATACGCTAATCCCATGCGTTTGGGAGTCCAGACCACAGTAAGAACGAGATATGGAAACTTCTATAGCAGGAATCACCACGAAGCCTCTCGCCATACAAGCGTTTAACTTGCTTTTGAATGACTGAGTTAACTTCAAGCTGAGAGAGAGAGAGAGAGAGAGAGAGAGAGAGAGAGAGAGAGAGAGAGAGAGAGAGAGAGAGAGATGAATGTTTAAAAAATACAAGTACAATCCAGGAATGGCTTGTAAGCGAAACACTGAATTAATATTATGCAGAGAGAGAGAGAGAGAGAGAGAGAGAGAGAGAGAGAGAGAGAGAGAGAGAGAGAGAGAGAGAGAGAGAGAGATTAACCAATAAAACTACAAAACAGATATAAGCATAATTCCCCTCAAAGCATAAAAACCTCACCTTCCACTGTATAACTGAATCAACTTCAATCTATGAGAGAGAGAGAGAGAGAGAGAGAGAGAGAGAGAGAGAGAGAGAGAGAGAGAGAGAGAGAGAGAGAGAGAATTACCAGCATGACTGTAACCGCTAAGGAACTTGAAACTCGAGAAGCTTACTCGTCTATGGAGCAAAGCAAACGTACTGCTGTCGTCTCTACCTTCCACTACTGAGTCAATTTTCAGCACGGGTATCTAAAACCCAACTCGAAGCTGCCTTTATATATCCAAACGAAAAAGTAAATAAACAGGCACAAGCAGCAGTTAAAAAATGTAATAAACGGATTAAAAAAACATTCTGAAAAAAAAACAACTAAATCTGTAATTTTAATGCGGCGATAAGCTGACAGCATGAAGTTGATCCTTGTGCCTAAAGTTACGTTATCCAAATTGCAAGTCCTGATTGGAGTTAAGAAGCCATTCTTGAATTAAAATTTTTATGTAAAACTGCAAGGCTTTGTTTTTAAGACAAAGATCGAAAATGACACATTATAAATCATATAATATATTCTAACCACGGTACTCTTGTCATATGCAACATTTGCAACGTATTTTTCGTAAAGAAATTTCTGCATTTGTTTTTTTTTATTCTATATATTTTTTTCTGAGTAGTAAAGTCAGCACTAAAATCAAACTATGCCAGTAAAATGTTCTATTACCGAACAATTAAACTGACTCATTCTTACAGTTTTAAAAAGCCTCAACATGCTTGCGTGAATAAACAATTATACTTTAGTTTCGTTTAAATTACATATCGGATGTGTGGGAGATTTCCTTTCATCATATAAAAAAGTATTATAATAAAACAAATTCACTTCCTTGAAACTCATATTCTCGATTTTGCAGCATTTCCATAACAAAACCTCAAAATGAAACTTTACTTACAGTATGGCAAGTGCGACAAATGATGTTTTCTCGCTTGTATATCCAAAATTAAAGTAATAATTATCCTGGAAAAATTCGACGACGGGGTAAAAAATTCACAAAAAACGAATTACAAGTCCACAAAAGTTCAAACCATACGAAAACTTATTTCTGCTCCTAATCACAGCACAGTGAAATGAGGTCGATAGCCACCAGTACACACAATGTCTATTTAATGAAAGGAATTCTTGATTTCCACTGTAATCCGTTAAAATCACTTATCAAACATGTCATCAACGAGCGTGTCAAGTTCACCGCCACGAGAAGCGACAACCTCTCTCTTCCACACCCATATGAACACTGGTCGGTTGCTGAGCCTCCACGGTTCGGCTCAGTGAGTTGGGCGCCGCGGCTGACGCTGAGAACCACCAGGCTTGTATAAAGATATGAAACCCAAGTTATCGTACGGACTTATGTGAGTTATTGTGTCTTCCGAGAAGTTATTATCAAAATAATTATCAAACAGGAAAACAGATCAATGCACGTAGCATCCTTAAGTGATTTTAAATGCGTTGATTATATCTTATATTCGTGTATCAGTTACGATTGTGAAAAAACTCAAGTGGTAAAAGCCTGACAATCATTCACCATAAATACATACAGTATATATATATATATATATATAATATATATATATATATATATATATATATATATATATATATACAGTATATATATATATATATATATATATATATATATATATATATATATATATATATATATAATGTGTGTGTGTGTGTGTACATTGTGTGTGCGTGTCTAGATAGATTTCGACGTGACACTGGTTATGACTGGAGCAATATCTTATTTACCAGGCTGCCGGTTAAGTAAATTCACTTATTTCATCGACCATTGGCGTGGTTGTGGTTATAAGTGGAGAGAAATATTTTGTTTATTACCCTACTGTCGGTTAAGCAAATTCTCCTATTTCATCGACTGTCGTTTCTTCTTTTCACATTTTAGCAAAATGCCCAGGATTCGCCACTGTTAACCACTGTTGCCAGATGATGAGACGTTTCACCAGACTGTGAAAACTTGGTGAAATTTCAAGAATCCTGTTGTAAATTGAAGTTGGAACCAGACGTCATTTGGTGACACGCGTATCAATCAGCTGAGGAATATGGTTAGGTTAGGTTAGGTCAATTATATGAATTCAGTTTTCTTATAAACTCAGTGAAAAGAAATTTTTTTTTTTCTAATTCACTTAATGAATTTCATACGAAAATAAACATATGTTTTGTGAAAACTAGACGTCATTTGGTGACGCGTATTAATCAGCTGAGGAAATGTGGTTAGGTTAGGTTAGGTCAATTATATGAATTCAGTTTTCTTATAAGCTCAGTGAAAAGAAAAAAAAATTTTGTTTTTCTAATTCACTTAATGAATTTCATATTGAAAATAAACATATGTTTTGTGAATTGGGAGTTGTAAATGAATTCAGTTTTCTTATAAGCTGTGAAAAATCTTTTTTGTCTAATTCACTTAATGAATTTCATATTGAAAATAAAATATGTTTTGTGAATTGAGAGTTGTAAATGAATTCAGTTTTCTTATAAGCTCAGTGAAAAATCTTTTTTGACTAATTCACTTAATGAATTTCATATGAAAATAAACATATGTTTTGTGAATTGGGAATTGTAAATGAATTCAGTTTTCTTATAAGCTCAGTAAAAAACTCTTTTTTGTCTAATTCACTTAATGAATTTCATACGAAAATAAACATATGTTTTGTGAATTGGGAGTTGTAAATGAATTCAGTTTTCTTATAAGCTCAGTAAAAAATCTTTTTTGTCTAATTCACTTAATGAATTTCATACGAAAATAAACCTATGTTTTGTGAATTGGGAGTTGTAAATGAATTCAGTTTTCTTATAAGCTCAGTAAAAAACTCTTTTTTGTCTAATTCACTTAATGAATTTCATACGAAAATAAACCTATGTTTTGTGAACTGGGAGTTGTAAATGAATTCAGTTTTCTTATAAGCTCAGTGAAAAATTTTTTTTTGTCTAAGTCACTTAATGAATTTCATTTGAAAAAAAAAACATATGTTTTGTGAATTGGGAGTTGTAAATTACTGCAATCGTTTTGTTAATTAGGGAGTTCGTTAGAACAATTCTGTTTATGGGAAAAATATAAAACAACACAAGCAGTAGAGGGAGGGGAGGGGGAAGGGAGGGTGTAGGGGAAGGGAGGGTGTAGGGGAAGTAGAGGGAGGGGATGGGGAGGGGGAGAGAGGAGGAGGGGGTAGAGAGAAGGAAACTACTTTATACATGCTGTGCAAATAGAGCTCAAGCTATCATCATGTAATCAGTTCAATCTGACCTAAGGTTATAAAAAGATACCATGGGTTATATTTTTACAGTTTACACACCCTCCTCTTTAAGAATAATAATAATACGTTTTATTTAAGGAAAAAGGTTTTAAAGCACTTTTCCAAAAATGATTGTGGCAAAAACACATATTTTCATACCAAATTTCGTCTTCGAGTTTAAGGTACCCTACCCATCTTTACATAATATATATATATATATATATATATAAATATATATATATATATATATATATATATATATATATATATATATATATATATATATATATTGTATATGATGAATGATTGCCAGGCTTTTATCACTTGAACTTTATAATACTTGCAATTGATTCACGAATATAAAATATACAATCAAGGCATTAACTACATTCCCTAAATTTGCCTGACTCAGGAGATCCTCTTGAAAATAGAATGCAGAAATTCTTTCAAGTCTTCTCCCCACTCCCCCCCCCTCCCCACCCCCAACAAGAGACATCCATGAATGAGAGGTACCGTAACAAGATCCTTGATCGTTCGGCAAAAACTGGTTTTCTTGTCCTTCCAGTGAAGGCAGGTACTCCCTTCTTGAACAGTTCTCTGAATCTGTTCTTTATTATTATTATTATTATTATTATTATTATTATTATTATTATTATTATTATTATTATTACGTCGAGAGAAAAATGGGATTACCTGATATAGAGAGTTATCTATAAGCCCGTTTAATTATTAAGAAAAATAGGATAACAAAAATAAATGAAGATATTATTATTATTATTATTATTATTATTATTATTATTATTATTATTATTATTATTATTATTATTATTATTATTATTATTATGTCGAGATAAAAATGGGGATTACCTGAAATAGAGAGTTATCCATACACCCGTTTAATTATTAACAAAAATAGGCTAACAAAACTAAATGGAGTTATGTATTATTATTATTATTATTATTATTATTATTATTATTATTATTATTATTATGATGTCGAGAGAAAAATGGGATTACTTGATATAGAGATATCTATAAACCCATTTAATTATTAGCAAAAATAGGATAACATAAATAAATGAAGTTATATATTATTATTATTATTATTATTATTATTATTATTATTATTATTATTATTATTATTATTATTATTATTACGTTGAGAGAAAAAAGGTAGTTATCCCTAATAAGAAACAGAACATTATAAGAAGCTTCCAACAATTAAAAAAATAAGACAGCATAAATAAAAAAAAAAATAAAAAATTGATATCCACCTTTCACAAAACCTTGGTGGTTCTGATGAGACATCCATCCACCTGCAACTTAGCAAAGTATTCTGAAAGAATTCTACAGTATACATGGACTGTTTAAAACTGGCTGAAGTCTGAATACTCGACCCAGTGGCCAGCGATGAATACGAAGGAGCGTTCATCTCGCGCCAGTCAGTTAAGCAATATTGGCTCTGGTCAATTTAAGTGCTTGCTTTTGTAGCCCGCACTGAATACCAATCGCCATCTGGGGCATGGTCGGTGGAGCTAAGGAACCTCATCCTGTGAATCAACGCTCAGAAAATTGCAGCAGCTTTGATTGGTTTGATTGGCAAATGGTCCCCAGAGTTAAACTCAGAAACCAATGAGGTGAGGAGAAGAGTCGTAAGTTGTATTAAGCGTAACCATACTATTAAAAACAGGAATATAAGAGACGTTCAAAAAAAAAGAGTCCAGACTCTAGAGACGTTACGTACCGTCTAGAAAATCAGACTGAGGTATCCTCATTCTGCTCACTAAATATGCCAGGGGTGAAAGATAATTATTCCCCGTGTTGGACGACAGCACATGTGGTTTGATTTCATGAAATTTAGGCTGTCAAGCCTGGCCCTGGGGCAGTCCCGGCCATCCAGGTGTTATGAGAGTGAAAAGAGAGCTTTGGTAAGGAGATCCAAAAAATAAATACGTACAAGAATCTAAAAGATGAACTGGGAGAAAACGCCGCAGTTGCACCAAGAATTAATTTACGAGGTTGAACAGCAAGACTGAGGAAATGAAGCAGGAATGAAAAGGTTAAGTTTATTAAAGGCAAACTACGAATATTTACACAAAGAAAAAGATGTTCGGAAATTTTGTTGAAGAAGACAGACGCACAACGCATGCGCACTCGCCATGAGCAAATGGCAATATGACAAGGTCATCAAAACAGCTCAATTTCGGCAATCTTAACAGCATATTTCGTATAGACCGCGAGGTCATTTTCATTAAGCACCAACCAGTACAAGTATTCAATATATATATACTGTATATTCTCCTGTATCCTCAATAAAACTTCCCATCGGGTTGATGAGGACCCCAACATTTTACATTTCCAAATTTCGTAAGGCTTGCAGTTCTTGCAAATGCAACAGGTGACATCTTTGTGGAGAAAAGCAAATAATATGACAACTATTTTATGTCTGCAATGCAAATTCCGGAAATTGGTGTCTGTTGCAATCTCCCTCGCAATGACAGACTTATTCTAAGCCGAGAGGTTTTGCGGAGAATTCTTTTTATGTATTATAAACCGAAGGCTGTGCTCAAATATGCATATGTATGTATGTATGTATGTATGCATGTATGTCTCTCTCTCATATATATAAATACACACACACACATATATATATATATATATATATATATATATATATATATATATATATATATATATATATATATATATATATATATATATATATATATATATATATATATATATATATATATTTATATATATATATATTGCTCAGATCGTATCGTCGAATATTCTGATACGAATTGAACTGAGAATCTGAAAACCCATTTAAAACAGTTACTACAAATTAAGAATGTTTGGTAGTTTAGTGCTCAAAGAATATAGAAATAATGGAAGGAAAGCATTTAAAATAGGTTGCAAAACTGATAAATCATTTCTACAAAACTGCAACGAAGGCAGTTCTTCTAAGCCTACAGCAATGTAGTTAAGTAAATTTACACACGTAATACGATTAATTCATAAGACAGTCATTAATTCATCTACAATAACCCACACCTTTTTAACGGAAGGCTTCGTATCCACGAAATGCATTCTTTTCAAGGGTACAGTGTAATCTCACGCGATTCTGTTAACAAAACAGCTGAACGAATCATTCGAGAAAGGAATATAAAATTTCGGCCGAAGGCCAAGCCCTGGGACCGCTGAAGTCATTCAGCGGTGGAAGGAAAATTGAAAGTAAAAAGCTTTGAAAGGTGTAACAGGAGGAAGACCTCACAAGATGGCAGAAAGAGAATATGAACGGGGGCAGAGTAAAAGGAATGAAATGGGTTGCAGCTAGGGCCCGAAGGGACGCCGCAAAGGACCTTAAGCAATGCTTACAGTGCACCGCCTACAGGGGGCGAATAATTGCCATCATCACTATGCTTGCCATGCTATGAACCAGAGGAAGATGTCTCCAAATCGTATGAGTGGGAATTCACGAGCCTTCATTTATTCTTGAGAAAATCCTTCGCTTCTATCGAACTGTGACGTATACTGCGAAGTTCATCCGCGTCTCATCCTGCGGTGCCCTCGATGCAAGTCGCAGGATATAACGGGCAACCGACGAAAAATCCTAATAGCCAAAATCCTAATAGCCACCGAAGGGAGTTATTTCCAAGGCAGTCTTGTTCCCGAGGATAGCTATTCGCGACTCTGAATTCAGACTACTCCCTTATCACACGCCATTGAGAAAACTATTAAGTTTGGGCAATGTACCAAGTTCGCATTCTCTGAGAATAAAATGATTTAGGACTTGATTTAGGACAGCTTACAGGGCTCCGAGACTTGCGTACCTTTTCATTTCCCTTAAGAATGTACACAATTTACGTTCATTCAAATACAAGTGATGGTTATGTAAATAGGGATGTTTTAACATAATATAAATCGATGCAATGGTGCAATAATTTTCAACCAGTGCAAGATTCTGTAACGTGTTATCTTACCAGTTCATTTCTCTTAATATTATATATATATATATATATATATATATATATATATATATATATATATATATATATATATATATATATATATATATATATATATATATATATATATATATATATATATATATAAATTTACGTTAATCCAAATACAAGTGATAATTAAGGGAACCGGGATAATTTAATAATATAATTCAATACGCTTGTGCAATAATTCTGAGCTAAATATAAGATTCCGTGACTGTAAATATACCGGTTTATTTCTCGTCAAAATATAGTTCTATCTGAATTCAATTTTAAAAACAAACGAGTGAATTAAGATGATTTACAGGAAATCATTCCGTGCACGTGCAATACAATTTTGAGTTGCAAGAGTCCATGACCTGTGTAACCTAACTCATTCCTTTCCACGAAAAAATATCATTTGCTCTACACCTACAAAAGAAAAATAATTTACTCAGGGCTATTTATTATAAAATAATTCAGCCCATGACTGATGGCGTTCTCTGCAGCCAATGCTTCTCTCTCTCGCTCTCATTAACACGCAAGGTTGACACAGTGCCAAAGTTTGCAGTGCCAGATGGCCCGGTCATTATCTAACGAAGGTGGTCATTAAGGTTTCTAGTATCCTTTGGGCTGACTTGGGTTTGTATTGAGCCGCTGGAAACTGTACAGAGTAAAATAACATTATCCCAGGAATTGCAAAGTTTCAGGAGAAGGTGGATGGTTGTTTGGACAAATTATTATTATTATTATTATTATTATTATTATTATTATTATTATTATTATTATTATTATTATTATTATTATTATTATTATTATTAATTTTCAATCAGCGTAGGCCGTCTCTCAAACATATTACTTTAAAAATATTATTATTATTATTATTATTATTATTATTATTATTATTATTATTATTATTATTATTATTATTATTATTATTATTATTATTATTATTATTTTGGCTCTCGACGTCAGTCTTGATGCTTTTATCAACAGTATGATGAAACGAAAATAAATGAACACACACTAAAAAAAAAAAAGTTTTTTCGACCTACTTCTAAAAGGAACTGATAAATGTCGGCATTACCGGAAACATTTATAGTAAAACGTTTTCATCCACAATAATTTGGCCTTCCTCAAACACACATAAGACATGGCCTCCCTCCAAAAGGCAACACAGTGAAAAATGCAACATCTAAACTAAATAAAAAATATGAAAACAATTTAGTCCTTTTTCTATAATAAAATACAATGAAGCAAGAGCTCTGGCTATTCTACCATAAAATAAAATACAAACTGGCACATTCTAAAATCAAATACAACTAAATTTATCCGTTTTAAAATGGTATAAAATGTAAACAGAAATTTGGCTACCCTCTAAGAATGTAAAAAACGAAATCTTGCCTCCTTGTACATTCAAATACGAAGAGAAAAATCTTCAAAACGAAACCAGCACCCATTATTGCCTGTAGAATTCTAACTTTTCCACCAAATGAATAATTTTGGGGAAAAAAAAAAATCGAAAGTAACTGTTCTCTTTCACTGTTGGACCAGCAATCATCGTGTTGAGGTCGAAAACTGATGAAAGCGGGCATCTGACCTTCCGGAACCCCGGTTGACATTTGCTCTAATAAAGCGGCATCCATTTTCTTCGACCTCGAGCCGTATTTACCGACGATTATCCGACCGATGTGACAGAGTAATGGGGGCCTACAAATTAAACCCTAGACGTCTCTCCTGTCGAGCCCACGGAAAATTATATTCGGTTCACTCACTGTGATTTAATAATGCGCTAAATTTCCTGTATTATGCCGATCTGGTAAGGAACGGTTCGACTGCTCAGCGCGCTCGGGGGTTAATGCAGAGGGAACGGACCTTGTAAACTACCAAGGTCTAGAGACAGGGGATGGTAAGCGTTGCATGCGCACAGGTTAAGTGCATAGGAAACGGACCTTGTAAACACTGAAGGTTGGTAACG
The DNA here is from genome assembly GCA_039081455.1 of Macrobrachium rosenbergii. NCBI lineage: Eukaryota > Metazoa > Arthropoda > Malacostraca > Decapoda > Palaemonidae > Macrobrachium > Macrobrachium rosenbergii. Next base: position 27,271 of record JANJGK010007181.1, read on the forward strand.
TTGCATGCGCACAGCTTAAGCGCATAGCAAACGACCTTGTAAACACTGAAGGTTGGTAGGGTTGCATGCGCACATCTTAAGCGCATAGCGAACGGACCTTGTAAACACTGAAGGTTGGTAGCGTTGCACGCACACAGCTTTAGCACATAGCAAACGGACCTTGTAAACACTGGAGGATGGTAGCATCAGACGTACTTATGGAAGTAAGGTTCTGTAAGCATAGCAACTAATGCGGAGAGATAGGTTGCACTGAGTATCGAAGGTAAGTTTTCTGAGGCGTGCCTCAGGTTGGAGAGTCCTACACTTGCACCAGTGAGGATTGTGAGCTGTAACAAGCATGGAAAACAGGAGCAGGAAGAGAGTTCCTTTGCTCGGAAGTCACTAAATCTTGGAATCTAACTGAGCGTTAGGAGGCCTTCACAAAAAAGGGAGGACTTTCTTCTTCTACTCATGACTCTGAATCCTTATTGAATATTTAAGCTAATAAAGATAGCCTACAATAGCCTGTTTATTTGGAGCTGACGTTAAATTTCCGCAGTCGATAACGTTGCAATTAAAACTAATCGTGATTGTCTGAAGCTCAAGGCTCTCACCACCAAATAGAGGCTACATTTACAATATATCGGCCAATCTGGAGCAAGACAGAAGCATTACTAATGTCGGCTGATGACATTTATCGCCAACTCAAGAAAAACAGACTATAGGTCACTGTTTGGATGTTCAAATATTGCAGAATGCTAACTAGAGGGAGGAGCCATTTTCCGAATAAATGAAATATTGAGCTACTAAATAAAATAGTCTAATATTGTGTAACAGTAAAATTATAAAATAGTTTTTCTATATCAAACAATTTAAAGATATAAATACTCAGAGCACATTCAGATTTGGAAAATACTGAGTTAGCATACTTTAATAAACAGAGAATATAAAGTGTAACTACAATATAGTATAATAGCAAATATATAACAGCAGGTTTTCTATATCGAACAATTAAAATATATACGCACCAAGAACAGAGCATTTATTACTGTATGTTTGTAAGATTCACAGAGAATATAAAAAAAATAACTACATATAAGGAAGTCTGTTGAATTCCGAAACAGTATTAAGAGCTCTTGATAAACAAGTTATCAACATATCTTGCAACAGTCAAACACCCGAATTGGAAAAAAGAAAAAAGCATGGAACTCTGACTACCAACAACTGACAACAAGATCAGACTAACCGTGTAGAGGACGTGAGAGATGAAACAGTGTTTCTACCCTCTTCCGAAACTGTCATTTGCCGTCTCCTAAACAGGCAGGTCGTCGGACAGAATGGAGTTAAGTGAACCTCGCTGCTCAATGATTGATGCATAAGCCCCACCGATTAAAGCCTATAGACCGTTTTCTCGGTGAAGAGCAAAAAAAAAAAAAAAAAACAGGGGAAAATAGCAATATGCAGCTTTGCCAATAACAAGATGACTGACCCGAATGATATAACATAATAAAATAAATGCCGGAAAATCGAACTCTCCCGGCGAACAAAAGCAAATAGAGCGTATTTGAGCGCATTTGAGCGTATTTTCCCAGCCCCGTGCATTATTAAAACACGCCAAATATTTCCCTGTTTCGCAATCCATTACGGCGGTCTTCAAAAACAAAGCTGAAATCTAAAACGGGATTAAAATCATGGATCGCAAAAGTTTTTAACCTTTGACCTCTGTTGCACGAACTCCCTTACAACGCCAGCTTGAAAGCTAACGAGGACACCTGTTCGTGGCGTTTTTATCAGGCATGACAGGTGAGAGAAGTAAGTGCAACAAGAACAAAGATGGACTTTGGTAAACTATTTTTGCAGGTAAGGAGAGAGAGAGAGAGAGGAGAGAGAGAGAGAGAGAGAGGAGGAGAGAGAGAGAGAGAGAGAGAGAGAGAGAGCAAGTACTCAGGGACGCTGTTTGCAATACCATCCCATCGCTGTACACCTTCCTACAACGCGTAGACCATCCCTGAAAACCTGTTATTTCACGGTCAAGGCTGCAACGAATTGGGTATTTTTACAACCGTCCGTTCACGTTCCAAATTATGTTCTTAGCGGCCAGTACAATTTTCCTTTCTTGACCTGGACTTGCATGAAAGGAAATTCTCCATCTCTCAGTCTGCCCAGTTATCCGTCTGTCCGTCAGCGTGTCTGTCACGCTAAACTGCATCAGACTTCGAACAAATGTAGACCACCAAGTACAGAACAGAACAGTTGTACTATGAAAAGGTTAAGTATACCTTAGTTTTACCAGACCACTGAGCTGATTAAACAGCTCTCCTATAGGGCTGGCCCGAAGGATTAGACTTATTTTACGTGGCTAAGAACCAATTGGTTACCTCGAAACGGGACCTACTGTACAGCTTATTGTGGAATCCGAACCACATTATAGCGAGAAATGAATTTCTGTCACCAGAAATAAATTCCTCTAATTCTTCATTAGCCGGCCGGAGACTCGAACTCGGCCCTGGCGAGTGCTAGCCGACAACTCTACCGACTCTCCCAACAACGAGGAACTGTGAAACAATTGTTAAGAGAGGATGGAGAGTAAGAGGGAAGAAAGAGAATACGAACGGAGGGTACAGTGAAATGAAAAGAAAGGAGCTGTGTAGCCAGGGGCCGGAAGCAACGCTGCAATGAACCTTGAATAGTGCAAACAGCGGGGTCACATTTGAAAGCTACCGTAAAACATGTAAACGTTAACCTGACCCCTTCAGAAATCGGCTCTTTCAGTTCCTGTTTGGTCAACGATGCAATTACGGGAGGTGTTAACTCCTAACGACGATCATTTCTTTTCTGAATATTACCAGAGGTATTCTGATCCCAACGATGAACTAGTATTTTTTCCGTGTGTTACTGGAGAAATGAATCACAGCAATGATCAGATATTTTTCTCACTGTTGCTGCAGTAGTTTGGCACCCAGACTAATTAAACATTTTTCTGAATGTTGCTGGAGGCATTAGTTAGCTCTAAACTGATGAAATAGTTTTCTGAATGTTATCGGAGCTGTTACTCAAATATTTTTTTTGAATGATGTTGGAAGTGTTACTCAAATATCTTTCTGAATGATGTTGGAAGTTTTACTCAAACATTTTTCTGAATGATGTTGGAAGTTTTACTCAAACATTTTTCTGAATGATGTTGGAAGTGTTACTCAAACATTTTTGTGAATTATGTTGGAAGTGTTACTCAAACATTTTTTCTGAATAGTTTTAGAGATGTTACTGAAAATGTTTTCTGAATACCAAAAATTTTCCTGTATATTATTGGCAGTGTTACTCAACAATTTTTTCATGATAAAATTGGAAATGTTACTAAACAATTTTTCCTAATATAGCTAGAAGGGTTACTCAGACATTTTTCTTAATATTGGAGGTGTTACTCAAAGAGTGTTTGTGGACATTATTGGAGGCGTTACTCAAAATGTTTCTGAATACTACTGGGGGGCATTAATCACAAAATTTTTTTCTGAACATTGTTGGAGGTGTTACTCAAACATTTTTCTTAGTATTTTTAAGGCGTTACTAAGAAAGTTGTCTGAATATTTTTGGGGGTGTTACTCAAAATTTTTTTGTGAATATAATTGGAGGTGTTACTTTAAACATTTTTCTGAATGTTAATGGAGGTGTTGCTCAAACATTTTCCTGAATTTTATTTGAGGCGTTACTCAAACATTTTTCTTGATGTTATTGGAAGTGTTGGTAAAACATTTTTCTGAATATTACTGGAGGCGTTACTCGAATATTTTTCTGAATATCATTGAAGGCGTTACTCAAACATTTTCCTGAATATTATTGGACGTATTACTGAAACATTTTTCTGAATATTACTGGACGTATTACTGAAACATTTTTCTGAATATTATTGGACGTATTACTCAAACGTTTTTCTGAATGTTATTGGACGCATTGCTCAAACATTTTTCACATAACATTTTGGAGTAATCCCGTTGACGAACTGACGATCCTCTAATTTCTTTGGCGAAATAATAATAATAATAATAATAATAATAATAATATAATAGATAATAATAATAATAATAATAATAATAATAATTATCAGTAGAGAAGTACGACTTCTATAGAGTAAATACCGTAATGTCTATCCATATACCTACTTAATTATTATCTCATAACGATCTCATCCTCATTCAGCAGAATGGAAGTTCACTGTTCCAAGACACGGGACGGTACTTAACGTCTCTGGGTCAAGACTTGACTCCTTGTCCTTCTCTCATATTACTGTCACTTTTGGCGTGACAGATTAGCAATTTACGAATGTTTCCTGTATGTGTGCGAATGATCTTTTTTTTTTTTTGTACAAATATTTCCCGTATGTGTGCGAATGATTTTTTTTTTTTTTTTGGTCAACATTAAAAAATCATTATCGTTACTTTGGGTTGCTGAAAGAGGTTCCCATTTCACGCATATTGTATTTGTTATCAATATCCCCCCTGAGGTCTTTGTTTTTGTTTATGCGCCGTGTGCGCACCAGCAAGCAGAACGTCAAAGCATATACTCTTCAAAGAATCAACGCGTGCTTTTCACAGTGGGGGCGTTGCAAACAACACCTACGGTGGAGTTCATTGAACATTGATGATCATCTGCACAAACCCAGAAGTACATCCTAAAGGTGAAGGACAGAGAGAGAGAGAGAGAGAGAGAGAGAGAGAGAGAGAGAGAGAGAGAGAGAGAGAGAGGTATATCAACCATTACCGAGAGAGCGAAAGAGAGAGTTAAATCAACCATTAACGAAAGAGAGAGAGAGAGAGAGTGATCTGCCTTTGCTAATGGAGAGGTAAAGGTGTTGCGGCATTACTAAGGGTAAGGATGAGAGAGAGAGAGAGGAGGAGAGAGAGGAGAGAGAGAGAGAGAGAGAGAGAGAGAGAGAGAGAAATGGTTCAGCCATTACTAAGTGAGAGAGAGATAGGTGGTTCAGCCATTACTAAGAGAGAGAGAGAGAGAGAGAGAGAGAGAGAGATGAGAGAGAGAGAGAGAGAGAGAGAGTGTGTGTATCTGCCTTTGCTAATGAAGAGGCAAAGGTGTTTCGGCATTACTAAGGGTAAGGGGGTGGAGAGAGAGAGAGAGAGAGAGAGAGAGAGAGAGAGAGAGAGAGAGAGAGAGAGAGAGAGAGAGTGGTTCAGCCATTACTGAGGGAGATAAATGGTTCAGCCATTACTAAGAGAGATAGCGGTGTACCAGCTAATACTGAGAGAGAGAGAGAGAGAGAGAGAGAGAGAGAGAGAGAGAGAGAGAGAGAGAGAGAGAGAGGTGTAGGTCCTCTTAACCAGGTAAATCGCTTACATGAATGTTCGCAGGAGCACTCTACAAACAGCAATGATAGTTGTGTCGAGGGTTAGGTCAACACTAATGTCGGTTAGTTATCGCCCTCGAACTTACCTGATAATCCCCACCGCTGTTCACCGTTACACT
>JANJGK010007182.1:2500-7500 GCA_039081455.1 Macrobrachium rosenbergii
GGTCGTAATTAAAGCAGGGCTATATAAATTACAGTGATTAGTAATTAACTCATCCACCGAATGACCCATGCAACAGTGGTTGACCTCTGCCACGATCTCTAATTAATTCATAGAGATAAAGAACTTGGAATCAAATTAACTACAAATTAATTTCAAAGAGGAAAGTCAGATCACATTAATTTCATGCTATATTCTTCCAAACAGGGAGACAGGCAAAGGTATAATATCAGTAAGAATACCATTTTTATAAAGAAATTTGAGTAGGTAGGGAGTGTGCAGTAAATGAGAGCAGCTATAATTTACAATTCACAAAATTTTAAAGAAACACTTCCGCCACGTTCAGATATCGAGTTCTGCATTCCACCCCAGGTCGTGTAAGTTACCGAGTAAGGATTTAATATTTTGCTATTTCCCCAGCCAAGGATTAATGCATGATATTGATCTTTGAATGAGTTAGCTTATTGCATGACAGTACTGGGAGAATGTGTGCATGGCGTTTCTCTCATAGGATAGGACGGACAAATTTACGCAGAGTCCATAGGATTTCTTACCAAAACAGTAACCGTTCTTCACTACAGAGAGGCCACTGACTGAGCGTGATGAAGTTAATAAGTTTCCCTAGCGTGGAATCATATTGCATTTCCTTGCCATTAATATCGCAAAACAATGATAACTGGGTAAATTTAATAATCTGTATTTTCAATTAATGTAAATTACTTGTTTAGGAAATATAACAAGAAAAGTTCCTATATAAATACATTGTCGCAGGGAATTATATAAAAACGAAAAAGAACTTCATCATTTAACAGTGTAAGACGTACGTCTCAGGTGCAACAGGGAAAGTTAAGATTGCTAAGACAATCCCTTAAAACAGCCCAAGAAGACGTATCTCAAAATAAGAAATCTGTCAATGTGCAGTTACAATAATTTTACTGATTTTCTCAGGCAGCGCGAACTTTGCTGCCTGAATACTTAATATTTCTCTCTCTCTCTCTCTCTCTCTCTCTCTCTTCTCTCTCTCTCTCTCTCTCTCTCTCTCTCTCCTCATCCATTCAAGTAAGCATTCAACCTAAATCCGAAGTGTATGTGTGCCTTCTTCATCGAAAGAACGGGCTGACATAAGAATAATTCATTAAAATAAAGCAGATAAACAGAACACCTTTGTCCCACAGATAGATGAGGACAAGTTAAGCTAAAATTCCAGTTATAGAAAACTGTCGGTCCTGAGTGGGGTCTTTTATCCAAACCTGAGCATAAGAAGTAGCCTTCCTCCCTCAGCATGAAAAGGAAGTAGCACAGCTGGTACTAGGAACTAGTCACCCACGAGGGCCACAAAAGCAACTGCAATTTATTTTCCCTTTCCACAGTGCCGCTAATTTGAAGCACCGTCATAAACTGAATAGCTTACCTATCCCTTTCTTTTACCTTCCTTTCTCTCCTACTTTTTAATTGCACTCTGCTTGGGTAGAGTGCATTTTCCTCAACTGCAAATTAGTTGAGCTCAAGTCAAGTGTTGTTCCTAGGAATGCACTGGCACCATAGTGCCACCAAAGAAAAAAAACAGAAAAAAGGAACACAGAAGAAAAAGTCCTTTTGTGACTACATAAGTTACACCAGTGCATAGAGATATTGAGTGCCATCAATGTGACCTTTACAAGGCACACTCAACCACAGTGCCACCTTATTGAAAAGGTGCCACACCACTGAAGTGTCACCCAAATCTGAGGGACACTTCCTCGCTGCCGAGGTATGTCCAGTCAACCCAGATAGACGCCCTTACCCACCAGAACCATGGCGACAGATAATCACAGAGCCTTCATGGAGCTCGGGAAGGCGGCGGATCTCAAGGGATCCAACCTCATCAAGTGGGTCAAGGAACAGCTGGATGACTTGGCCAAGCAAGAGAAGGAAGAAAGACTGGAAAAGGCAGGATTATGAAGCTGAACAGCAGAATTATGAAGAAGAACAGAGGCAGCTGGAAGATGAAAGAGAGGAACGGAGAAGGCAGCATGAACTAGCCCTCAAAGAAAGTGAGCTAGCTCACAAAGCAAAGGAGCTCGAGCTGGAGAAGGCTAGGAGGGAAAATGCTGAAGCTGAGGCTATACAACAAGCCTCCAACCCCACACCTGCTGCACCAAATGCTCCAATCTCGAGTATTAATTCCGTCGTCCCCAATTGGACTGAGGATGAGCCAGAAGTATGGTTGGAGGAAATACAGGCACTCTTTGACAACTATAACACCACCGAGACAGAGAGGGCCTTAGTGCTTGCCAAGCAAATGGAGGGAAAAGCTAAGGCAACCCTTCACTTACTGGAGAAGAGTCAGAGAGGTGACATGGTTAAAGTGTGTATAGTCATCACGAAGGCCTACGAAATAACCCCGGAGAAATGGAGACAGCATTTCCGAGGTCTTGCCAAGGAAGTTGGCTGGTCCTGGACTGAATGGGCCTGTCACAAGACCCAGTCTGGTACCCGCTGGTTCAACTCCTTGTCGTGCACTATGTTCAAGGACCTTTTCAACTGAACCATGTGAAACCTTTAACCAGTCCCACAACACATCTTAGCGGTGCATAGTGCCACCCAGGTACCTCTCAGGCTTGACTCACCCGAAGAACGGACTGCCAAGTAAGCCTACGTGCACCCACTGTAAGAGGTTGGGGCACACTGAAGCTGAGTGCTGCTACAAGCCAGGCACTAGTAAGCAGCCTCCTACTAATAACCAGAACTCTCCCTCTACATCCACTTAACCCTCTCCACCAACCGTCACAACAGATCACTGAGCCCCTACAAAGGGCGCGTACCGATCCTGTGGTGCTGCTGGCCACTACAGTGTTGGACATCCGGCCTGTCCACATCATGTCCCCACCACCAAGTTTGTGAACCTAACTAGCACCTCATTATCCGCAGCCGGGTCACAGAAGATACTTTACCCCGAGAGACTGGAGACCTAGTTCAACTTGGTGGCCCCCTTAAAGGCTCTACCCTGCCCGTGGCTCTTCCAGTCATGGTTGACACTGCAGCAGATATGAGCCTGATTTCCAGGGCCGAAGAGCCAGCCAGTGCCACGATTGACAAACACTCCTGGTGGAAGATGAAGTGAATAGAGGGGCCACACCACAACCGTTCCCACAGTCTAGCTCCAGGTTACGACACCTTGGGGCACTCTACCCCACCGCCCTGGAATGGTGGGTGGAATTCAGCCCAGAGTGGATTTCCTGTTGGGTCGGGACCTCCTCTAGGGAAGCCCTTCCCCAACGCCACTTCACTGCCATGCTACCTCCTCCATGGAGGCCCAGACTGTAGGAGCACCCCAAGAAGAAAAACCACCTTCCGCCGACTGAAGTGGTCAGCAGAAGGGGCACACATCAAACCATTCTCGGCCTAGTCCTCTCTCTCCACGAAAGGACGGCCAACAAAGAGGTCCTCCCTCTCCCCGAAGACACATTCAGGGGGAGCAGTACCTCTGTAGGATGTGCAAGCTGACAGGCCACGCCACTAATTGGGAGGACTGCCCAAATAAGCAATGGCCAGCAGACGCTCCCGAGCAAGACTCTCCGAGAGGCTCTGATCTCCAGCTGCGGCAGAAATCTCTGTCTCAGCCCAATTCAAGCCATCCTTGAGTTATTGCACCTCCGGACCCCTTGTCAGGCATGCTGACCCTCAATCGCTGCCAGTGCCACTTGTGAGTGCTGAGCAGTGCCACGCTCCGTCCAGCTCGGACATTGAGCCACCACTCAAAGAGGACTCTGTGCCAGGTCCAGATCACGAAGTAGATCCTCCTCTGGGAGATCCAGGATCCCTCATGGCCCTAATCATGGTAACTGGTGAGACTCAGGTACCTGCCACTTCTTCCTCACCAAATCGGGTCCCAAGAGGATGAATCCCTGGTGGATCAAACAGCTACGCCTTCTCTGGGAGACCAGGAACTGGCCTCCCCGGATACAGAGGTCGAGATCGCTCTTGCTTCAGTTGTTGCAGCAGCCGGAGTAAGGAGCCCTCCTGTAGCTTCTGAAGTTACCCCTAACTTGCGCCCACTAGCCCTTCTGGCCTTTCCCCAGAGTCAGTGCCCACGTTACCTCCTAGGTCTGAAATAGATAGACCTTGGAGGAACCTGAAGAAGAAGAAGAAGGGGCGAAAGAGAGCCAAGTAGTTGCCGAGCCATGAGCTCTTCCTGGTACTAGGACCCTCTCGGCACAGTGCCCTCCATCTTAGAGTGATCCTGGCTCCTTGCCCAGAGGAGGTAGCCAGTGTGATCTCTATTATACTATAGCCTAGACCAGATTGAGTACATCGTAACAACAACCTTGTTACTTACACCTTCAGTTGAGCTGCAGTAATCACCTAAGTACATTGTAATTGAAAACCAGCCATTCTAAACTATTGTGAAGAGAGCCACTGAGCTCATGATATGCATGGCCTAATACCACAGTGAGGCAAGCATTTATTATATAAGGCAAACCTCATGTACCGAACAGTAATTATAAATTGTAGTGCAAAACATTGTAACTTAGCTAGTTCATTGTCCTTTACATTGGTGGTATGACCATGTTCTAATAGATTAGGTTATAGGAGATAACGTGGAATGTACCATTTGGCTAGGTCTGAACATCAGGATCATAAGAGGTAGCACATAATAACTGTAATCACCTTTAAGTACAGTTAGGCATCTGTAGAAGTAAGTGATTAAAGCTCATATCCTTTCTAGAAGTTAGGTAGACCCATAGCTAGTTAGATTGCATGGGACAAATCTGCTCAGGGGAGAAGAGTAAAGTAATCGAGACGAACAGCTTGCTCAGTACAGACCCTCACACCCAAAAGGGAGTGACAGCCTTCTTAAAAGGGGGAGAGCTTTTTATAAATATTCTGCTGTTCGACATCTCTGCATTATTTTAGTAAGAATATAATCCTAACAAAGACAAGAAGAGCTCTCTGGGAAAAGCAATGCGAGAAGTGGCAGGAGGTAGTTGTTGTGTTAAAATTTAACTGTTCCTAACAGCTTG
>JANJGK010007182.1:12500-32712 GCA_039081455.1 Macrobrachium rosenbergii
TTCAGAGGATAAAGTGTGTGATGTCCAGGCTCATAAACTGGATGTTGTTGGAACGGCGGGTATCTGTATTTCGCTAGGGAACCAGTTAATAAAGGAACTGGTTTTGGTGGTGAGAGGAGTTAACTTGGGTAATAAGGTTCTATTGGGGCATCCAGCATGCAATAGGAACGGTATTTCTTTATACCCTAATAAAGGAGGTATAATGGTTGGTGAAACTGGAGGTATAATGGTTGGTGAAACTGGAGGTTTTATCCCATATATAGATGTTGAGGAAATGGAGAGGAGTGTGGTTGACAAGAGTGACAATGAGGAAATAAGTGGGAATAATGAGAAAATTATAGGGATAACCAATCACAGGGAGAAAGTGACCCTAATGGTGAGATGGAGACGATATGTAAAGGTGTTTTAATGGAGGATATAATCGGAGTTCGTCTGAATCTTCATCCTCTTTGACAGCTGGATCTGTCTCGACGTCTCTATGGAGATAGTCTGTGTTTTTTTTTTTTTTTTTTGTATTGTGCTACCCTGATTTAGTCTTTTTTTTTTCAATGCTGCTTGTTGAATGCTATTTATGCTGTTTGATTATTGTTAATTATGCTGTAAACTGTGCTTCCATATTATTGTTTATGCTGTCTGTTTTTTTTATTTGTAATGTAACTGTTTGGTTTGTGATGTAGCTGAAGTGTTTGTTGATTTGTATTTTATTGTTGACTGATGTTACTGGCTTTTGGTAGAGAAACTCAGTTTTAGCTACATTTGTTTTTGATTCTGACTCTTTGTTAATTATGTGATTTGTTTAATACCAAACCGACTCACTTGTACATAATGTATATAACTTTATTGTAATAAATTAGTTTTAATTAAGGTGCTTTAGCGGCTTTGTTACGCTCCTTCCTCCGTGGGTTGTCATGACTGCTGCCAGTCAGTCCAGTCCCATTTTATTTATTTATTTAATTATCTATTTTTATTTTAGAACCTGTAGAACCGACTGCGGTTAATTACAAAGGTTAATGGCGACAGTGAACAAAGAGGCTTTTTTAGCGGTGTCTAGTTTGGCTCATTTCAAGAGTATGATAATGGGGAATAAAGTGGAAGTTCTTACGGGTCATAAGCTGCTGTTGGATCTTCTTAATAAAGGACTGATGAGGGATATGGAGTAGTATCTGAGATTTAATAATCCAGACCTTTCTCCTTAGAGGGCTAGGTGGTTTTTGAGTTATAGATTTTTATGCTAAGCTTTAGATTTTTATGCTAAGCTTAAGTACACTGAGGGTAAACACAATGTGGTAGCAGATGCTCTTAGTAGGCATTTTGGGGACACAGGATGAACAGGTGTGTAGTGCAAATGGTGAGTGCGTGGACTAGGATATTAATGTGGTGGGAAGAAAACAAGATGAGGATGTGATTTTAACGGAAGCAAAGGCGTTTCCTAGAGGGGAGTTAGTGAGAAAGGGTTATAGGTTGCCTTATTCAGGTTGGAATTAGAGGGTAATTTGTTGGTGAAGGAAATGAAATATAAGTTGAGTAGTGAAGATAATGGGGATACAACACAGATCGTGGTACCAAAAGAGTTGATTCCAGTGGTTTTGGAGATTACACATTGTAAATTTGGTAGTCCACATTTGGGGACTGAAGATGTATTAGAAGGTATGTAGTAAATTTTTCGGCAAAAATGTTTTCTTCAGTGGAGAAATTTGTGCAAGAACTTTGTGTGTAATTCGTGCAAACCGGCGAGCGTTACGTCGTAAAACTTGGGGTCTTTTCCTATTCCGAGGAGACCTTTTCAGAGCATTCGGGTCGTTTCGGCCGTAAGTCATTTAGGCCGTAAGCACGTTTACGTGCAAAATGGGCGCCGTGTTTAGTACCAGCCCCTTGGGGATGTACGTAAAACATGAAATAATAATGGTAAATACCATAAACATAACGGTAAATACCATAAACATAACGTCTTACATTGTTTTGGATGTTACGGCCTAAGAGACTTACGGCCGAAACGACCAGGACCGTTTTCAGAGGGTGCATATGGATGTGCTGACGAACTCTTACGAGTCGGAATTCAGTCACAGACCTTTGTTGGTGACTATAGGCGATTTAACGAGGTTCGTGGAGATTTTTCCATTAAGGAATAAGATAGCAGAAGAGGTTGTGGTTACATTTTTCAATAAGTATATATGTGGACATGGAGTGCTAGAGATACTTACAAGAGATAATGGGAGAGAATTTGAGAATAGAACATTATAGTGTCTTGTGGAAGTTATGGGGATACAGAAAGTAAATATTCTTTCTTATAGGTTGGAGGCTAATGGGTTGTGTGAGTGAGCTAATAGGAAAGTGCTCGAAGCTCTTAGAGTAACAGTAGGTGGTAATGATAAGAATTGGGATAGATATTTGGATGTGGTGAGACATAGCATAAATACAATGGTTAGTGACACCATTGGTGTGTCACCTGCAGAGGCATTGTTTGGTTATCCAGTTAGAGGCGAGTTGATTTGTCGTCAATTCCTTCACGTTGTGATGATACGATTAAATTGTTAGTTGCCACAGCTAAAGAAAGACATGCATGTCTTAGCAGTAATCTTGAGTCAACGACTCAAGTGATGGTCACGAGAAGTAATGCGAAGTCAGATGGTGCAAGAGTTGCAGTTGGGGATAAAGTGTTTTTGAAGGTAAATGTCAGAAATGAATCAAATTACAAGTTGGGTCCCAAGTTTGAAGGGCTGTTTCATGTTATAGAAGAGAAAAGGGGAAATAGGTTCATAGTTTTGAATGAAGAAACGGGAGCGACGAAATAAACACACATATCTAAGATTAAAAGAACAACTTAATGTTTGGTGCGGATTTGTTTGTTTTTTGGGGGGGAGTTTATTATTGCTGTTTTTCTTTCTCGTTTTCGTTGGGGTTAAGCAGTTATGTTTTTTTTTTCTCCCTGTGTTTTCAGATGTGGGGATTTAGAGTACTTTGTCAAATCTTTTAACACGGAAGCTTTGTATTATTTGCGTTATTTGTATCATTTGGGTTATCCGTATCATTTAGGTATTTGTACCATTTGTACCACTTTGTGTGGTAGGTGTAGGAGGCATAAAAGAGCGGCGGTTGCTAAAGCTATAGGGGTGACAGCAATGGCTGTGGGGTAGCAATTATGAGCCTAACGAAGGTTGAGGCATTGGAAGCTAAAGTAGCTGATCAGGGGAGGGTTTTGGAGAAGTTATGTGGTAGTAACGTATAGTTACGTGTGTATTTTTGAGGATTTTAGAATTAAGTACAGTGTGTTACAAGTCACTGTTCAGGGGATTAGAGGTGACCTAGATTTGAGAATAGCTTTGTTTACGGTTCATACGGTTCATTTTAAATATTGAGAAAGAGACCGAATCGTTGCTAGCAGAAATCAAATCTCAAGTAGAAGCGGTGATAGTGGAGTCAGAAGGGCGTGTATCTGAAGATATTTTACCTGGGTGCGCCCCAAGACAACTCGTCTTAGAAGAGCTAGTTCCAAAAGAGCTAGTAGAATTGAGCTAGTGCGACAAAATGGCTAGTATTATAATAGCTAGTGCCAAAATCGCTATCGTGACAAAATAGCTAGTAGTAGCCTACATTTTAGGTGGTACTGAAAGAGCTGTTAACCAAAATAGCTAATTTCAAGAAACTGTAGTTTGTGTTTAAGTGTTAAAATGGTTTATGATAAGTACTAAAGTAGTTAGTAGAACAAACTATATATAGCTAATAGCCTTTATTCAGTTTTTCATTTGACTTTATCTTATTTTAGCAGAAATACAGTAGTAATATTTTACCCGTCGCAATGAACGTCATCAAGTCCCAGAAAGGAAGTGATATGGTCAGTTATGAAGGATATTTGTATCGCAAAAACACATAACACAAAACAACCTAGAACTGGAGATGTGTGATTGTAGACTGTAGGGGTACAATGAAAACTCAGTTGAACTACAAAGAAAATTTTGAAATAATACTTAGACAATAACATAATCATGTTCCAGATCCTGCACGGCAAAACGTAAGAATTGCTTTAAGTAAATTACATGAAGAAGCCTCTTTTTCTGGTGCACCGCCACGAAGAATGATTGCCAGTGCAGTACAAGAGCTTGACGACGAAGCAATGACGAATGTCCCTCAAAAAAGGGCTCTCCAGAAACGTATTCACCGAAAACATTGTAAAAATGAAGGTTACCTTCGTGACCCTACATCAATTGATGAATTAATACTTCCTGAAGAATTTAAAACAGTTGCCATAAATAGAACTACGGAACCCTTCTTATTAAGTGATGTAGTTAATGATTCAAAGAGAATGATGTTTTTTGCCAGTGAACTAATGCTCGATCAACTTAACAATTCGAAAGTCTGGATGTGCGATGGTACTTTCTTCAAAGTTGTACCTAAATTGTTTTATCAATTATATAACTCAGTTAAAATAGGAAAGAGCATTTAAGATTCTGAAAGACAAGCGTCCAGATTGTAATCCTGAAAACGTAACATTAGATTTTGAAAAATCTGCTATTACTGTTTTCATGTATTTCCTGATACAAACATAAACGGGGTTTTCTTTCATCTTTCCCAGTCAATATGGAGAAAAATACAGAGCAACAAATAGCTAGTGTCGGATGCCAACTGCCGTCTTTATTGCAAGATGCTTGCCACCTTGGCATTCCTTAATCCTGATCAAGTGGCAGATGCATATGAAGAGCTAAATGAAGACCTCGGATTTTTGCAACTGGATGAAGGAATGCAAACCTTGTATGACTATTTTGAAGAAACATACATTGGGAGACGCAAGAGAAGAGGAAGGAGAACACCCATTTTTCCCATCGAATTGTGGAATGTTCGGCAAAGAACAGAAAATGACATAACAAGGGCAAATAATAAGCTAGAGGGATGGCATCGTGCTATTTAGGCAATGTTTGACTGTTCATCCAACCGCATTGCTCTTTCTTCGGGGAATTCAGAAAGATGGAGTTTTACAGAGAAATAACCTAAATGCGTATATCAGTGAACAGGAAGCACATGTCAAAAAGAGAACTAAAGAAATAAATGATAGACTTTGAACTTGATTAACAAGCACTCAAATAATGAACTATCTACTAAAGATTTTTTGCGGGGGGATCAGCTATAACATAACGTATTAAAGCTTTATTTGTTTTTTATCATTATTAAGTGTTTTATACTCAATATTTCTAACAGTATTTTAATCAAAACTATTATACTGTACTGTAGATATTTTTTATAACCTTCTTATACATGTTTGTAAAAAACTCTTCTACTAAAATAGGTCAAAAACAAAGGAAAAACTGAATATAATGGTAAAGAGCAAGACATATTTTGATGTTTCAGTTTTAATCCTAGTAAATTAGCTATTTGGGTAAAAGCTCTTTCAGTTCCAGCTAAAATGCACTACTAGCTATTTTGTCACAAGAGCGATTTTGGCACTAGCTATTATAATACTAGCCATTTTGCCGCACTAGCTCAACTGTACTAGCTCTTTTGGAACTAGCTCTTTTGGGACAAGCTAGAATGTCGCAGACTCATTTTACCTTCAGGGGTATTAGAGTTAGAGTTGACTTTAAAGAATGCGGCTTATGAGTGGGGATCAAACATAATTTTCACAGGTAGTGATATATATAGATACTATGAAATAATATGGGTATATTTATCAGACATACATATTTAGGAGGTTGCGAGTTTCAGTTGACACATGACGTGACTGCTACGAAATGTAGTTTTACAGTATACCAGTTCTCAGTGACAATATAGTGATGCCGATGGAAACGACTTAAGCAGTCTTCTGCAGAAGCTGCAGTATAATGAGGATTTGCGACAACTCTTCAACATCTTTGCGTTTGGAGGGATTGCAACTGTTTAATAGAGGGTGCAAGATAGTGTCTATGGAGTTTGTAGTTCTCAGCAAGAAGGTGCATAATTCATCAGCGAAGATATTCTGCAACATACACATCAGCTCCATGGTGTGGTGGAATTACTGATTGCAGTGGAGATTACAACATTACCGGCATTGAAACAAGTAGAAGAAATAGACTATATGGAAGTGTTCAATGACCATAAGTTGGTCTTGTCATGTGTTCTCGGTGCGTTACTGATAATAATCATTATCATGAGTGTTGTCATTGATCTGAGGTGCAGGCACTTGTGTTGTTTCAAGGAGAAACGGTCTCCACAATTGCAAATTACGATTAATCATGAAACTGCACCATAGAAATTGAATAATTGTAATTTGTGTCAGTGTCAACACAAGGTATGTGGTCTTAGCTCTGTTGATGGGTGTAGGTGTATTTGTGTAAGTTCCTGCGACACACAAACTCTTGCAGTAATCAGCAATCTCGCAGGTGGAAGGTGTGACCTGTGCATCTGCTAATTCAGCACCTTAGCACATTAACCTTTGGATACAGTAAGTGTCAGCGGCATGTGGAGCAGGAGGAACTTTCCGTCGCTGTTCTGGATCTAAGCTTCTAGAACCTTTTACCCAGTTTTAGTCGGATTTATAGATGTGTCAAAGGAAGTGTGTGTTTGTTTGTATATTGTGAAAATGACCAGGTGCATAGGGCTCTTGTGAAAGGCAATACGTTTGGTTTAGGGGAACCAAACCAGTAAGCCTCCCTGGAACATTCTGGGATTGAGATTCTCTTTGCTGAAAGGATAAGTATTTAACACTGACAATGATTATCTTTGCAGTGATTATTACTTTGTCATTCTTTAACATTTGTGATCTGTATATCTGTGTGATATGAACTGAATGAGTTCTGATTTTTAATGGGAGATGGTTCATTCCTTGCAGATGTTTCGGGTGGGAACCATAATCAGTCATAGCATATAGCCACCTAAAATGAACGGTGACGAAATGGACTTGAAAGGTTATTTGAGGAGAGACATGACTTGGTGGGAGACTGGAATTAATCCCTCCACATTATATTTTCTTGCAACTGTTTAAGTTTTGCTTTCGGGGGTGTGGCTTAGTAGGGTTTATTATCTAGCATACATAATTTCATTTTACATGGTCTGTTGTTAGACTCACATAATAAACTTTTATTTGCATAAACTGGTTTTTTATTTACACACACTTTAGACATAGGAACAGAATTTTATGAGTGAGAAAAAGAGAGAAAGAAAGAGGCAAAGCACTTGAGAGAAACAGGGAAGCCAGATTGGCCTGTGAGAGAGGGACAGACAAACAGACAGACAGACAGAGACAGAGAGAGGTCCTCCAGAGATCTAGTGCCAACCTTTCAAGGTGTTTTCTGTCCATGTATGGGGGGATAACACACACACACACACACACACACACACACACACACACACACACACACACACACACACATATATATATATATATATATATATATATATATATATATATATATATATATATATATATATATATATATATATATATATATATATATATATATATATATATATATACACACACACACACAATTATGAGTGAAAATACTGAACCAAAAATTTACTTATTGCACCTCTTACAACCTTTCAAAAATAAAGGTCTCGTCTCTGTAAACTTAATCTTTTTTCCTATTCTCTCTCTCTCTCTCTCTCTCTCTCTCTCTCTCTCTCTCTCTCTCTCTCTCTCTCTCTCTCTCTCTCTCTCAGTAATTTACATGATCTCCCTTTTTATCTATTACTTTCCCCAATCGCCTTGACATAGATCCGACAAGACTTCCATAAATGATTTCATAGCGTATAGGCCTACAAAATTCACACACCGATTTAGCATGCTTGATTAAGCCAGTTTTATTCTTGGCCTTACTAGCATCCCAGTGGCTATCCATTTTTGCCCATATATTTTCCACGGGATTTAAATCCGGCGATTTATGATTTAAGAATGATTATTTAACCAATCTCTTACTGATCTTCAATTATGGATGGGGCAGTTATCCATAACAATTTATATAGGTTCCGGTTCCGGGATCAGGTGCTACGCCCTAACTGTTGGTATCAGTACTTGGTCCAGTAATTCAACATATTGTGCGCTATTCAGGCTTTCTTCAATTTCATTAAGTTCCCCTGGTCCGCTATCTGCCATCCAACCCGGAAGTGCTGCTGTTATTCTCCCACTGCGTCTTGTTGGCTGGATGTTCTCTCGGTCATATCTGTTAGATAAGAAAAACACATATAAGTCATTATATATATATATATATATATATATATATATATATATATATATATATATATATATATATATATATATATATATATATATAACCAAGTTAGGCCTATATATAATTATAGCTCCTTTGATTAGGCCTAACTTTATATATATATATATATATATATATATATATATATATATATATATATATATATATATATATATATATATATATATATATATATATATATATATACACACACACACACATAAAAAGCTAGGCATAATCAAAGTAGCTCTAATTGTCTGTAGGCCTAACTTTGTTATATATATATATATATATATATATATATATATATATATATATATATATATATATATATATATATATATATATATATATATATGTTTCCTGGTGCAGGTGGGTCTTATGACTCCACATTTATTGCTTTACTCTAAAATGGCCTTGCAAGATAACCAGGACATATAAAAACACAAACTAAAAGGAGTGGTACAAGGATCAGAGGGCTCTTCCTCAAAGGGAAGTGCGTGAAACACATGGATACAAAAATCAGTATATTCTCATAACGCACAAGATCAAAGGGAAAATGAACTGAAACACGTTAAATTGCTGCTGCAGAAGTCCTCCCGAAGGTTGTGGGGGGGAGCTTGGGAATGCCAGGAACACGGACCAAGGAGAATTCTGCTACGATCGTCCTTCTGAAACGATATGAGGACCCAGGTTACAAATCTAATGCTGGAATTTGGGGAATGAATTACTTGGGTGTGCGCTGAGGGCGCCAAGGATTTCCCCGAGGCATTACTTGTGACTTAGAGCAAGGAGGCAGTGAACACGTGGGCTGGGATTGAACCAAGAAGCATCAGGGAATACCAAGTTCTAGGCCCAAAAGTTTAATAAATGCACAACGGCGAAGTAACGTGACTAAGCAACTCGTTCTGGGTACTTTACCACATTGTAGAGGCGTAAGGCTGACGTCGGCGTCCAGCGGCGTCTTCTGCCAGGATCCACGTGTGTGCGTCGACAAAGGGCCTCCCTCACCAAGGAACTGCTTTCAAGTAGTAGGTTGGGGGCGGAAAATGGGTGCCCTTGTGATGATGAAAGGCCGCAACTGAGTTTCCGCTCGCCTTTGGGACTTGCAATCTTTGATGGCCACGTGGGTGGGGCTACGGAGCAAAGGGCAGTTAACTTCCACGTGGCGACGAGGGAAGGAAGGGCGGGGGGCGAGGTCTGCACTCGTGACCTCTCGGCTTAAACTTCCGACTGTGTGTGTAGACCGAGCTTCTTACGCCCTGACCTTTTATTGCTTCTGGACAGGGGTAGAGGGGCGGGGGGGCGAATGTCCTGACCAAAGAAAACGGCTGACGCTCTCCTGTACCAAAGAAAATGGCGCAAGCCAGTTTACTGCCCTAAGTGAGGATTAAATCTTTTGAGCGTCTCTTATAACCCACTTCCACTGGTTGAAACTAGCCCGAACCAGAATCCACTACCTCTCACAGGTTCAAAATAGACAGAGGCCTATCTATCGGCCGAGCAAAGCAGAAAGGCGGGCGCTTTCATAGCGTATTTTGGTGCTAATCTTTACAGCTCCCCTGGCAAGATGATATTCACACCCTTTAAGCGGGTGTGAATATCGATAACAGCAAAAATGAGTGAAGAAAACGTTCGAATTTACTCTATCTTCTGCTTTGCTACAATTGTTACTTTACTTTATTTGCAAAACTCTGCTGCCACACTGATCAATAACAAACTGAAGGTTTACTTTAAGTGCAGATTGCAATTTAGGATATACAATAAAAGGTGCCCTTACTTGCAAATTAATTATTGCTAAAATACTTCGTAAGTACTGATTCTACCCATTGTTTACTCGTTTTACTTTACTGGGGTAATAAGGAGCTCAAAAGAAGATAAACAAAGAACACTTCAAAGTTACAAAATAACAACAACAAAAAAATAAAACATACAAGGCTGGATGTAAAAGGAAAACAAATGTAAATCAACCAACTTCTTACTGCTATTCTGGAATTACATGCATGCAATTAGTTGTGCCTTGAAGAGGCGGTATAAGTGACAATACACCGTTAGTTTTAAAGAATATCCCCTTTACCAGAAATTGTAATGACAAAATTCATTTCTCCTTTTTAATCAAAATACAATAATTGTTCACAAGCTCAATGAATAGCTGATTCCTCCAGCCAGTGCTAAAATGGGATGACAGAAGTCTGACCGCGGAGAGGCGAAGAGATTATTCGCGGGTTTTAATTCGCTAACTTAAACAACTCTAAATTTTTCCGTCCGCGGCCTACAACTTGAGTGTAAGTTATAAATAGCTACTCGCTCGAAGTATGAATGGGAGGATAAACAAATGAGGGGGAACTGGACACGGATAAAATTCTCCACAAAAATTAACTCAATAAAATTAAAAGAAAACTACACTGAATGACAAACGAAGGACGTGACTTCTTACTGAGGGCAGGCCACGCCGCTGGTATTAAAAGGGTAACGTTAAAACTCGCAAGGGCAGGAATCTTGTGACTCGCAATTCGTTAAAAAAAAATAGAAGAAAAAGATTAAATGGAAAGTAAATAATATACGCAGAAAACGAAGGATAACAGAGTGAGGTTGTTATTGTTTATTTATTAATCTAACGTCCGTCGCCAATAGACGACGGTCAGAGATAACTCTCAGCCCAAGGGCTGGGAAAGGAAACCCAAAGGGCGCGACCCCTTCAGGAAGAGCTGACACGCCTGCCTTGTGCCAAGGGACGGGCGTAAGGGCGTGCCACTTCCCACTCTGTCTCTCTTACTGCTTCAAAGTTAAAATGATTAAGGTATTTTAAAAGGGGATGATATCCCGTATGTTAACTGCCGCTTGCGGTGGTAATTAAGGGAAAGAGTAAAGGAAAGATCGATAGAGAAGGATGAGGGATAGAAATTCCAAAGAAAAGGAAGAAGATAGCGGAAGGCCTTGACATCCTCTCCTGGATGAAAGGTGCCAAGACGTTCAAAAGATGAAGAGGTGGCCCTATGCCAAGTTTGCACAGTGGGCTGCCCCTGTATGTTAATCAGTGACAATGGACATGAATTTATTAACCAAGTAATAAAAGACCTGACAAAAATGTTGAATGTAGAACATTTCACGGTCGCATCTTACCAGTCTTCAGCCAATGGGTTAGTTGAATCTCATGATAGAGTAGCAACAAATATTTTGAAATATTTAGCAGCAGACAGTCCGAATCAGTGGGTAGAGATGTTGCCAATGGTGGAACTTGCTCTTAATACAGCATATAACGGCTCCATGAGAGAGACCCCGTATTTTTTAGTGTATGGACAGGACCCTTCATTGCCACATACTGTGATCGTGAACCCTAGGACTTTACTGTTATATAGTGTCGAACAATACCAGGTGATGTTCTGTAACTTGACCCGAAGAGCGTTCCAGACAACACAGACGCTCTTGTTGAGGGCCAGTGAAAAGTATCAGACAAAATATGATCAGCGATTCCGCGCGTAACCATCTAAGATACAAATAGGGGACAGAATCTATCTGAAAAGCCTGCAACCGAGGAAACATAAACTCGAGCCCGCCTACTTATGACCATATCGTGTGAAAGAAATTAAAAATGACACTGCGATGATCCAGCATATTAAAACCGGTGTCCAAGGCGAGTACCACCTATCACACAGGCATCCCGTCAAAGAAGATGTCTTGATGTGGCACCTGAATAAGCCAGTACCCCCCTTTCCCGGGACTGCCTGGCTATCTGGGGAAGGAGAGTGAAGACGATGTACAAGCATGTTTGGGGATCATTAATAGTGCACCCAATGTGCATACAGACGAAGGTCACAAATATTGGTGTCGTGTTCTGTTGTGAAAAGAAAGCATCGTAAACGTGTCTATTTACTTGCATTCCATGATCATTTATTTAATTTTTTTATGGTTGATATTATTCATGTCATTTGTTCCTTTTATTCAATTTCTGAGATTTTACAAAATTATTTTGTCTTGATGATTGACAGTAATCTGGTTTCTGCCTTGCTTTTATTTCTTGAACTGCAGGTTATTGCAATCCAAGTCTAAGAAAACTGTGTGTTAATGTGTGGAGCTAAAAATTATTATTCCACTGATCCTATGCATTTTTTTTAATAAAAAAAAGTCATAGCACTGTGATGCATGGAATTCATAACACTGTAAATTGCCAATTGTAACCATGCAATTTGACCCTGGCTTGCTAAGTTTTAGTTTTTGTTTCTGCATGAATTATTGATAACATGTCGGGAGCTATGGTACTCAAATGGCAGTGCACAAATAGCAGAGAAACTAATTGGGAAAAAAGTAGTGTTGTGAGTCCTGTGAGATGCAAAACTTTTAGAGGGGGTTGGTGAACTGATTTATATAGAAATTAATTTTTGAGACGTAACAGACAATCTGATAGTTGTTTGTACGTCTTTGTGATCAGAGAGTAACAAATAAATACTGCTGATTCGTCGAAGGCCATACGATCGTTGGGGTTTGGCGTGGGCAATTCAAATGAGTGCCATACACCGAAGACCCTTATTGGTTCCTTTCTATTATAAGAGACCAATCAGCTGAGGTCTATGACCTAAGCAAGTTCAGTTTGAAAAGTTAATGATTAGTAAGGGCTTAGTGGTCGACGGGTTGCGGCGCATCTCGAAGACAGTGATCGGCGCGTCACCTCAGAGTACCAGCTCTTTGTTGGTTGAGTCGGTAGAGCTGCGGACTGTCACTCGATGGGCCGGCTGATGAAGAGTTAGAGGAATTTATTTCTGGTGATAGAAATTTATTTCTCGCTATAATGTGGTTCGGATTCCACAATAAGTTGTAGGTCCCGTTGCTAAGTAACCAATTGGTTCTTAGCCACGTAAAATAAGTCTAATCCTTCGGGCCAGCCCTAGGAGAGCTGTTAATCAGCTCAGTGGTCTGGTAAAACTAAGGTATACTTAACTTAACCTCAGAGTACCTCCCTACTATAATTGCATAATTAAGTAGCTTAATATCAGCAGCAGGGCCCTGTGTAACTGATAAGGAAAATACGTGTGTTAATTGTATCCTACGCGTTTCATTTGTATTGGTAGAACCTATATATGATCGAGAATCAGGTCATATATATATATATATATATATATATATATATATATATATATATATATATATATATATATATATATATATATATATATATATTTAGTTGTATTCTTCTCAATCACGAAGATAAAATATCACGATGTACTCCACAATGGAAATGAAGGAGAAAACCAGAGGAAAAGGAAATGGAGTTCTTAATTTGCCCCAACAGTTTCGCCCTCCATCAGGCCTCTTCCGGGGAACTTTATTGACTAATCAGTTTAAGAAAAACATATACCGGACATATGTTTACATTTGGCTTCAAGACTTACATAAAGCAAACAACCACAAATGGTTAACGGTGCTTACAACTGTTACAGGATAATATAAAATATAAATTGTCTAGTACATAGTTCGTCCAATAGAAAAGGTTAACAGTCTAATGAGGCTAAACAGGTAATTAAGTGAATACCCAAGTCAATATATTACATAATTTGTACTGGTTTTTCATAAAATTGCGGGTCTGTCTTGAATAAGCCTATACTGCCATTGAAGTTATTGTTTTCACTATATTGAATACATGCCGTTTCTATTAGATTTCTTTCTATAAAATTATTGTTTCTGAACAGGATTCTTGCTTGAGACCACTGAATTGGATAAAAACATTCTCTAGCATGTTTACTAATGGCGCTGTTTCTTTGATCAGTAGCGATACTATACTTATGCTGTGCAATTCGTTTCTCAACAGTTTTTGCTGATTGTCCAATATAAAATTTATTGCAACCACAAGGAATTTTGTATACTACTCCGTTGTCGTATATAGGGCTGTTTCTTATTAAAGTTCTGCCAATGGTATTGCGATAGGAAAACACAACAGTCACATTTAATAATTTAAGTGGGTGGATAATATCATCGAAGGCTGGCATGTATGGCAAACACAGTATATTGCTATTAAAATTCCTATTTCCCTTAGTGGAATAAAAAGATTTTTTGGCTAGCGAGAAACACTCATCTGTAAAGTAAAATTGTGTTTAAGACCTAATCCAAATATATAATCTAACTCGTCATCAAAGAATTCAGGGCTGACTAGAAGAAGAGCTCTAGAAAACATAGATCTTATACCTGACTGTTTTACTTGTTTATTGTGGAAAGATCTCGCATTGATAATCAGATTGTTGTTGCTATCTTTTCGGTGTACTTTAAACTTTAAAGTATTGTTATTTCTAATGACTTTAACATCCAAGAAAGCTATACTCTTATTTTCTTCCTTCTCAACAGTAAATTGGATCGAAGGTGCTAACCCATTCAAGTGTATTAATGTGAGGTCTATGTCCAAGTGAATTTTACAAATACTAAATATGTCGTCAACATAACGGAACCAAAGTATATTGTCGGGTAAAATGAAATTAGCCAGCCTACTCTCATAAAATTCCATGTAAATGTTAGAAAGAACAGGTGAAAGGCAGTTCCCCATCTGCATACCAAATTTCTGTCTAAAATATTTACCATTAAAAACAAAGCAAGTATCTACTGCGCAAAGTCTAATCAATTGTAAAATAACACTAACTGGCAAAGTAAAAACATATTTATCTAGCTCACATTTCAAAAAA
This sequence comes from Macrobrachium rosenbergii, assembly GCA_039081455.1. Lineage (NCBI taxonomy): Eukaryota > Metazoa > Arthropoda > Malacostraca > Decapoda > Palaemonidae > Macrobrachium > Macrobrachium rosenbergii. The sequence goes on from JANJGK010007182.1 coordinate 27,343, forward strand.
TCCAGAACATCACTAACGGGTACACAAGTGAACAAGCTAGTTACACACACACACACACACACATATATATATATATATATATATATATATATATATATATATATATATATATATATATATATATATATATATTGCAGATACTGAAATATTCCTTTGAAACCTTTGGCAGAAACAAAGAAAATTAAAAAAGAACCTACTGTCTCATACATCAAAATTCCCACCCCTTATTCTGGTTCTGTTCATTTTTCCTTTTTTGAATAATCTTTTCATCTTCTCCCCTCGGTCCCCTCATTCATTTTCCGTCCGCGAAAGACAGGTTATGAGGTCAAACGGATGCAAAAGTGTAATTTCATTACGGCTGACATATTGCGAACAATTTAATTGCTTCTTAATGCTGGAAGCTAAGTTCATTTCACAGTCATTATTCACTTCCTTCGCGTTTTTCCTTTCCACCCAAGGAAGTAATGGCTGCATTCTGTCGCCTTTAATTCGTTCAGGGAGGAATGAGTTACCAATGAACGATTATGTTGTCCTTTTTGCCTGAATATTTTCCAATAGAATTTATATGTAATCTTCAGTTTTCATTTCCACTGAGAGAGAGAGAGAGAGAGAGAGAGAGAGAGAGAGAGAGAGAGAGAGAGAGAGAGAGAGAGAGAGAGAGAAGGATGATTTATAATTTTTTTTCTTTTTATGTTTTTCTGGTTAGATATTTTCCAGCTCAATGGCGTCAGCATAACTAATAAAATTACATCAGTTTTCTTGCACCTCAGTAACCTCTCGGGAATATAAAACTGATATTCTAATCAGGTATCCTGCTGAACTAAGACCTCGAATAAATAGTTTATTCACTTTTTATGAATGAGACTTGACGTAAACGGACCGTTGAGTCCCATAAACGAAGTTGATGTGATAGCATAAACTTTTTTGACGATTTAATGAATTTTTTCAGCCGAATATGATATACCTTATTAATTATTTAGCTTATTGCGCATATACGTTCACATTTATAAACACATGCCTTATAATGTTGTTGTGCTACGAAACGAAAGACTGTTGTTAATATTATGTCATAGATTTTAATGAGTACAAAGCCTAACAGAAGCCAGATTAATTTTACTTTGCATTTTAAAATTATTTTACTTCTTCTAATAATGTTGCTTTAGTTCAAGACTATACAATACGAAAACTAGATTCGTTCTTCCAGACGAAACAGAATTCGTTGTGACAGCCAGCTAATATTACATAAAATGATAAAGGGGCCTTTTCATTATATTTTTATTAACAAGATCGTAAAAATTCATCTTCCTGCCCAATAGATAAAACAAAATTAAATTGCCTTGTCACCTAAACACGAATAGGAATCTCAGTAACATCTTTCCTCTAGAACAAAGTCGTATGGCCACTTTATGAGGAACGAAAGAATAAATATGAATATTTCACATAGAAAGTTTTTGTAATATTAAGCAAACGTAGTACAGTTCCCACTTTGAAGTTCAACATCTCCCGGGAGCAAAACATTTTCTTTATCATCTCTACAGCGTTCGGTTCCATAAATTTTGCTGTACTTTCCATGTTATTTTCTTTTAGAAGAGGAGCGTCCAAGGGAGTATTGCCCAAGGAGGGAAACGTGGGGTCTCTATAATGGCACTCATAAAACTCGTGAATGTCAGCACTCCTCTCACGCGAGCTTACGGATTTATTTATTTGTTTTTCAGTTGCTTCGTGGATTTTTAGGGCTGGGGGAGACTTGTGTACAGTTCTACATCAGATGTTTTGTGAATGTCTCTGTAAGCTCGGTCATTTGTTTGTACAAATGATGTAACAACAGATACTTTACAGTCAATCAACCAGTCATCAACCAATCAAGTGACCGTGGCTCATCTGGTTTTAGAAAACAACGAGAACTTTTTCTACTGTCTGCTTTTTTATCTTTATCTTTTCTCCATAGAAAATGTAAACACAGTAAACGTTCTTCCAAATCACTTCTAATCATTCGTAAATGATTTATAACTCAGAATGTAGCAGGGCTGCAACGAAAAGTGATTACATGATCAACGTCCGCCCTTCACGGGAGGAAGGAAATAAAAGTCCGAGCGGGAAGATGATGAATGGTTGCAATGCCCTTTTTGGGAGGAAATAATGACCTTTTGCATACAGAATGAATATCAATTTCTGTCATTACTTGATTAACGGTCTTTATAAACGATCTCTTTTTTTTATGATTGCGCTTAGACGAAGTAATACCCGTTAGGTTTTGAAAATTTGAACGATTTATTTAATTCTTTTATGAATCCAGTGAATAAAAAAAAAGTGTTACGAACTTCCTTTAGAATATCGTTTCTATATTAACATTCCATTCTTTTAAGTGTAAAAGAAGTTAAAGATACTACAAGGAATCAATTTGGTCCAAGTTTAGTTCATAATTTATAAAAAAAAAAAAAAAAAAAAAAACACCACCCATAGGACCTGCCACCTGAAGAAAGCGACTAGGATGACATTAAGTGATGAGTATAGTAAACGGGTCTTTGGAAATGTTTGTGCTTATGCTCAGGTTTGGGTTCGTTTGCGCTATACAGCATGTTTCTTGGAAACAGCCACGCAAGGTTCCCTCTCGTTCCTCCACCTCATCATCACAACTGGCATAGTTAAAATGAATAACATTAAATATCCTTTTATACTTACTTTTATCACATAACAGCTCTGCCACGCCATTGCGTGCGGCGACATGCGAACTAATAACAATCAAAATGACGTGCAGGCCATCATGTATTAATTAATAATAGGGAAGGGCTGTAAACGAGGTCAATGAAATAAAAATTTAGTTAACACATGTGCAATAGCATGTAGTTGGTCATGTATACTGATATTTGTTAAAACCTCACACATGTCTTATGCTTTGTTAAATGCGAGTAATGATTCACGTATAAGTATATAAAATACCATAAGAACCCACTATGCATGAAGCATATACTGTATGTTAAAAAAACTCAAAATATATTGTGCATTAAATATGTATAACTAAATGGTGTTTACTATAACACACCTTAACCAGAATGGATATATGACAAAAGTAAAACTTTGCACATAACACATAAATTGATAAATGGGCATAGCATAAGATTTATTATTTATGCATATAAGTTTGCCCTTAAAGATATATATATATATATATATATATATATATATATATATATATATATATATATATATATATATATATATATATATATATATATATATATATATATATATATATATATATATATATATATATATATATATATATATATATATATATATATATATATATATATATATATATATATATATATATATATATATATATATATATATATATATATATATATATATATATATATATATATATATATATATATATATAAATATATATATACATATATATATATATATATATATATATATATATATATATATATATATATATATATATATATATATATATATATATATATATATATATATATATATATATATATATATACATACATACATACATACACACACACACTCAGCAAGGAAAGTTAGGATACATTTTTTTTTTAATTTTCGGACATATATTGCTCAATAATGCAACATATGACAACTTTAGAGAGGGGATGAGCTTCAGTCTTATTGTGTTTGTTTTTTGCTTGACCTCCTATAACTTTCAATCATATTCTACGATTCTGAAATCATTGATGCTTAAATGCAGCAGTAAGCTTTACATTACTCGTTCAAGTTGTAATTTGCAGCGGCAGTTCTGAGCAAAATAAACATTTTTCGACATAACCTACCAAGTAACCTTACACAAATGAATTTATGACACCACAATGAACGGAATGCTTGTATAATCGGAAACGTGATCTTCCATAATGAAATCAAAAGTTAAATTTGAGCAATGCCCAACGAAAAACGTGGGGAACAATAAAGGAACAAATGCAAGGTTATGATGAGAGAGAGATAGAGAGAGAGAGTCTGCTGTTGTGTAAGCCTAGGCCTCTATGTAGAGCTACTCATTTCATTATTTTTTTTTTCTTTTAGAGATTGAGCGATACTCTATTTGTATAGTATGTTTTAGCAATGGAGAGAGAGAGAGAGAGAGAGAGAGAGAGAGAGAGAGAGAGAGAGAGAGAGAGAGAGAAACTATGGTATTGGTGGTGGACTTGTGAAGCAAAGATGTGTGGAGATAGACGGGTCGGTGCACAGATTCCTGGGATAGTGGGTGACGGGGTAGCCTAGATCGCGCGTACTATGCTGCATAAGTGTTGATTTGATTTGATATATACATTAACAAAGAAAGCTAAAACTAGGTTGAGAAATTTAACCGAAGCTGCTGTCTCTCTACTTTCTCTATAGTCTCTATATATTTACTTTTAAAAATTCATTTCATCGAAAAAACATTGAAGAAAAATCTGTGCAATGCAAATATATGTTACCACCAAAAATCTTGATCTACTTCGTTTCATATCCCACAAAAAAAAAAAAAACACACACACACACAAACACACACCAGAAATAAATGATTGTATTAAGATATCTTGAGCTTCTCAGAAAGCAACTCACTGTTAACCGTGCAGGCTAAATCCGAACTGTTTCTCGTGGGAGTGTAATCAGTAATTTTTCAAGTTGATAGGCCACAGTAACCATGGTAAAGATTTTTTTTTTTCTGTCTTCAGCTTTGTAAGTAAACAGCTAGTACTGCGATTCCAGATGGAAAGACCTAAATAAGAAATAAACTGGAAATGCCTGGGATTTAGAGGGAATTCTATCGAAAAGTATTCATGAAAACACAGTCATTCCTATAGTAAAGACCGAGACCTATGCTCACACTGATTTTGTTAAATACTTGAGTTCTTATAATTCATAAGTCGTCTTCATGATAAACACTTATAAAGAAAACATGTTGAGCCGTAATTAACGTTCCCTATCTTCCTTTTCCATTAGGCGCAACCTTGATCACAAGTTGTAGGCCTAGGTGACTTGGGATAATTGCTGCTAATTATATTTTGATATTTTAGGTTTGCATAACCATACTAGTAAAGAGCAATGCACACACACACAATATATATATATATATATATATATATATATATATATATATATATATATATATATATATATATATATATATATATATATATATATATATATAAGGAATAGGTAGACCAGTACTTGAGGAAACATTCTTTATTGCGACTAGTTTCGAGGTTCTAACACACCCCATCATCAGGCATCTAAAATAACAAATAAATACAATGAAAGAAAAAAACACTCATTAAAATGAAATAAAATTAAACATCAGAACTAACTACCAAGAATTAAAATTGAACAGTACCGTTTAACCTATAG
>JANJGK010007183.1:0-5000 GCA_039081455.1 Macrobrachium rosenbergii
TCTCTCTCACGTAGTTTCCTTCCTCCTCCGTTGTTGCTGTGAAAGGGAACATTGTCCTTACTGAAAAAGGGTCTGAATATCAAATTCTAAAACTCTCTCTCTCTCTCTCTCTCTCTCTCTCTCTCTGCTGTCCAGGGATTCCGCCATAGCCTGATGGCTGTTGATTTAGCTGAAAGTAAAACATGAGATCGGGGAATTTTACATAAAGTATAATGCCAGCAGTTAGCGTTACAATTACACATGAGGTTCTTGGAGAATCAGTTATTTTTTAATTAGGTTTAATATCAGCGAAAATAAATAGAATGCTGGGAAGAAAAAGAATAATAACTGTGAAAATAAGCAGAACAGAAACTTGGTTATTAGGATTATGGTAAGAAGGATATGAACAAGAAAACAAGGAGATATAATATAGAGGAAATGATGAAGAACGGAAAGAGGACGAATAATAATTGCTAGTAATTTTAGCAACTCTGAATGAAAATACTCTAAAATATTCTTTATTTTCTCACCCTTATATTGTGCTTGGTCAAAAGCAAGATTTGAGAAGAGATAGAGAAATATAAACGCTCCAGTCCTATTTCTTTCGTTTTTATACCTCCTGAGAAAAAAAATTATTCCAAGATGAAAAATATATATATATATATATATATATATATATATATATAGTGTGTGTGTGTGTATATATACTTTTTTCTCGAACTCCAGAAGCGATGGGCTAGTGGTCAACATTGATAATAATTAATGTCGACTTTAGTTCTGTTGTTTTGAAAAGAGTTAAAATATGTTCGTGTTCATTTCATGTAATATGGCAGATCTTTTCATTTTTACTTTCATTCCAGATATAAATAGCGGCTACGTATAAAAAAAAGAAAACCCCAATAATTCTATCCGTAAAGACAGTGACAAGGAAGTTGTTTTCAAGCGTGTATGTGTGAGCAGACTTTGGTAGCGGAATTTGATATAAAGTGATAATTAATTTTTTTTTAGATTTTCTCTAAAGGATCAACTTTTTGAGGATAACGATACAAGGATGATGATTTATTGTCATTGATTTTGTCAAGTTTCATTACAACCCTGTCCCCTTTTCCTTAATATTAACACTCACATTCCCAACAAAGGCCACTGACCGAACACGCTCACAGGAAGGCATGCATTATCACCAGATCAAATGCTTTTTGCCTGCTACTTACTAGAGCTCTCTTATTTATGCTTTGTTCTTAGAAGAGAGAAATAACCTCAGAAACGTTTGTATAACGGCAGCCATCATAATTATCTATATGTAGAAAATGTTTAAAGAAGAAATATATCAGTGGAGCAGATGCACAAGGAATTCAAATGGAGTTGTTGTTTCCTCCGGGGGTTGGTGAAATTGAATTCCGCTCGAATAAGAGGTAAGCGTTCCTGAGTGCCCTCAGACATCCGGAGCAACTGAACTAAACAAACAATATTCACCGAACGATTTCGTTTTCCATTTTATTTTTTAAATTACCGCTGGCCGTTGTTTGAACGCACAAGGAGAATGCCCTGATGTATATAAAAATTCTATAGTGATGCGTATGTAAATAGAACTTTTTAACACAGCACATCGTGGAGAGACTTACATAGCGAACTTGACCGAATTCGCCAATTGTCGACAAACAACAGGTATGCAGATGAAATAATTAAAACTGCAGTAAAAAAGAACATTAGTGAATTTTATCAACCCAACGCGACGACGAACAAAGGGTAGAGTCCGATTATTTACCATCGTCTACATTATGGGTCTGCATACAAGGAGGAATTCTGCACACTAAGTGAGATAGTAAGCAGAGGCGTAACCCCAAAAGCACCTCACCACAAAATAAACCTCGGAATTTATAGTAAGTCTAACCTTATAGCAACGCCTAATTGTGAAGAACAGTACCGCTCCGGGGAGGGTGGAAGGAGATGTGCACGAACGAAGTTTGCAAATTCATTTGTCCAAAAGAGATGTGTAAAACTCACAGCCAGAACTACATCGCCCATACTACAAAGACCCTCCGGATACGTATGATGGCTCAGGATTCAAGGGGCCATTCACCAATATTCATTATATGTTCACGACAGAAAGCCATCCCTACAAGAGCTGAAAGGAGGCACACAGAGAGGATAACAATGGTCGCCTCTTGGTAGCCGAAGCGGTAAGCATCGCTATCCGGAAACCGACACTGAATATAGAACAAAAGTTGGATCATATACTGTACTCTTTAACAGGAAAGGGATGCGCGAGCAACAGGGACCAGACAGCACGCCCCCAACCACCGGACACATCGCGCCCCCTTAGGGGACACGAGAGCACCCAACGATGGCCAAGTAACATGCTTGTTCAAGTCCCTGAGGCCCCGCCCAGAACGAACCTCAATCCATTAATTAGCGTAAAGCATTTGGACGCACATATGCATTCAGATTCAAAGTTAATCACATTTATGTATAAAAGACATTTGCATATTTTGTACCTTTTACTTACATTATCAAATTTTAATTATCTTCGTAACCTTATTTTTTTTTTTGTATTTGCAAACTAGCATGTAAGATTAAGATTTTATTGAATTATAAATATAAATTTAAAGAACCACTAAGCATATGATATTGCATTTTGAATATTTGTTTAACTAAATGTTTACAGTTTTACTTTTGTTGTCATACATGCTCCTTGTACTAAAACAACGGCCGTATATGGTTAAGCTTTCAATCCCTTGAGCATTCAGTACCCAGACCCCAAGGACATTCTCCCCACACGATGTTATAAATAGGTCGAAAGGCCAGATTGTAAGTCAGTAGTCGCTCGATAATGCCACAGTCTGGCGAAACAGCTGTCGCGACGAAAACTAGTAAATGGAAGAAGGAAGTTCCATATTCTTCACAAGAAATTGATGCACAAAAATCGTAAAAACTCTAATGGTAAGAAGATACCTGCAAGAAACTTACTGATGCCATTAAAGCAATTGGTTGTACCGAAAATTATATATATATATATATATATATATATACATACATATATATATATATATATATATACCTTGATTATGAGAAAATATTAAACTATTAATGAAAGAGAAGTCACTCTCTGCAATCCAATCTAGACTTGGGGGTGAAGTTACCATTTTGGCGAGGTGTAGGTGCCAGAAATATATATATATATATATATATATATATATAATTTATTTATTTATTTGTTTATAGAAACAGGGAAATAAGATGACCTCTCAGTTTCGTTGTCTATTTTTTTTATAACACACACAGGTCTTTTGAGTGAACATGGTTGTTTGATATTTTAGAAACCGTGGAAAAGAAGTATTGATCTCAGAAGCTTCATTATTTCCTTTTAATCATACTTTCTTTCATTTATTCTTCCCACCTTTGTTACTTTGTAAGAGTTCAATACTCTTCTTATTGTTCCATTTCTGGCACCTACACCATGGCAAAGTGGTAACGTCACCCCCAAGTCTAGATTGAATTGAAGAGATTGACTTTTCTTTCATTAATAGTTGAATCTTTTCTCATAATTTAGATATCACCAGGGGAAAAATGGGCTGAAACTACTGTGACCTGACTGTTTCTGTGTTTTGATTTACATTGCTGCTAAAGGATAAGGCTGTCCAACCTGGAAGGGGCCTGGGTTTTCAAAGGAGACATTCGATCTTTAGATGAGAGACCTCAGGGTGATGGCTGTTGAATTGAGACTACAATATTGTCTGCACACCATGAGCGGTAAATTTGATGGAACTTTTGTTGTCATATTCCAATGGGTTCTCTACATTTTTAATCAAATCTTATCATCACACCTATGTAAAGACTCATGTCCACAAGCCAAAGTATTTTCACTCTGTGCATGAATTTCACCGCTAGCAAAACTCTGTTTGTGCATGAAATTCACTTTTAGCAAAAATATAATTTAATCATGACATGCTTTAGCCAAATTTTACATAACCGAAAAATAATTTCATATGGAATTTAGAGTTCCACAATACCACCCTGATTAATTATATAAAGAACGATAAAAATCAAGAAATTGAACATTTTAAAATTGCTTAGAAACTGCTAAAGTAAAAACGCTTTAATTACTCAGATTGCGATGATTTTTCGCGCCTTCGTGCAAATGAATATTATAGAAAAAATAGAACAAGCTGTGCTTGGATGACGCACGTTACATGACGGAATCTCCAAGTCACGTCAACATTACCTCTTTACATAATTAAACCTCAAAATGTGCCCACATTTTATACGCTCACATGTTATGCTTCCAGCTTTTTATCTACTTGCTTTGTTCGTTCTGTAACTATTTACCTCCTGGAACCAGTTTTGGAACTTGAAATCTGGTTTACTCTATGCGTCCTGAAATATTTAATATTCTCGGTGATGTTCTTAACAGTAAGAAAAAGAAAAAAAAAAAGACTCTCATGCTCTTTATAGAAAGCCAACATTTTTCGCAGGATTTAGCCAAGATTGCACAATTTCCACTAGTTTCTGTGCAATATGATTTATCTACATATGAGACGTCGAAGTATTTACAATGCATGGATCTGTCCCCTTTAACCAGGTATTACTGTTCTGTCTGTCCGTTTTATCCAGGTGTTACTGTGGTGATTGTCCCTTTTATCCAGGGATTACTGTGGAAACTGTCCCCTATTATCCAGATATTAACGTGGCGACTTAACCTTTTATCCGAATATCGCTGTGCTGTTTGTCATTTTTATCCAGGTATTACTGTGATTACTGAGAAGCATTTTTAGTAATATGGTCTCGAGTACATGAAATGGAGTATGATGAACCCGTAGACTTTATTTACCACATAAGTTACAAAGGGAAGGGGAATCTGGATATGAGAAGGGGAAGGGGAAGGGGATCGGGGTACGATATTGAAACCAGGTGCCAAATTTTTTCTAGATCGTTCAAGCTGTTCGGATTTCTAAAGCACACCAACATACAAACTAATAAACAAACCGACATAAAAACACACAAACATTTACTTTTATATATGA
>JANJGK010007183.1:10000-12500 GCA_039081455.1 Macrobrachium rosenbergii
CATTGGCCCCATTTTTAATCAACTTGCCTGTTGCCAATTATTGCATTATTATTCCATGTGTCCTATTAATGAGTTTGCCCCTTAGTTATCATATTGTTTTGTTGTCTCATTGTTTATTTGCTAAGTCTCTGTAAATAAACCCCTGTAAATTTGTAAAAGGAATTCTAATTCCCCAATGGCGACCTTCCTCGTTCAATTGTAAATCCAGGAAAATCTAGGGATAGTTTTCAAATAACTTTTCCTTTTGCTCATAGGCTGGGCTTCCTTGGTTTCCGTGGCAGCATCATTATAACTTTGTTTCAATTTCTCACCAACCAAGACCGTCCAGTTTATGACAATATATATATGTATATATATATATATATATATATATATATAGACGAGCATGTCTCACCACCATTGTTACAGTTCACAAGTTTAATAATTTACTTATATTAACAATGGCATTGTCATTAGGAATATGCATAATTGGTTACATGATTCGTTCTCTGTGGAATATGGACAATAGTGAAGAAAAGAAATGACTGAATAACATAATAAGTTTTGCCTTACAAATATGAAAGAAATGTGTAACAGAGTAAAATTCCTGGTAAGGAAGTCTGGACAAAGGACGATCTGCTTTCTGTCGAAGTAGTCAATTTTGGTTAGAGATCTCTTGTGCTTGACAACGTTGACACTTGTTCGCTTGGATACTGAATCTTGAAGGAATCTAAACTTAGACGATGTAATTTCTTATGTGTGTCACACACGTCGGCTTCGTGATATGCCCGGAATGTATGAAAACATATATGGTGTTGCCGTTTATCATTATTATTTTATAAATACTGAGATAATCAGTTACTATTTTAATTTTAATCACGTTTCAGTGACCTCCGTATCATCTTTAATATAAACTATATTATTAAATTGTTCTTTGTGACAGCTGGGAAAAATCACAATTGGTTATCACTGTGTGTGGAGTTTGTGTGAAATAGAGTGAGTGAGAATGAAAACGCAGGAGATTCATAAGGAGTCTCTACCTGGAAGAAGAGGCACCCACCTCTTAAAATATTTTCGTAATAAAAACCTGAAAATATAAGGTTGGATTCATTTGAGCATGTTTCCCATAAAAACAATTATTACACATGTACACAAATACAATTATGGAAATATATCAAGTCTCAACTATTGCTTTATATTGAAGTCATTATACCGTATGAGTGCCATAGTTCGAATCCTGCAGGCGCAGAAGCACATTATTACAAGTTATTACAGTTCTTTTGTGAGTAAGTCATTCCAAAGGTATAGCGAATTCGATATTAAACAGTGTTTTTGGCTTAGTATTTGTCATTACAAAAAAGTTGCACGTGTTCAAGTGCATGTGCGCAAAGTAAGTTAAAACAAACGTCTTGTGGGTCCTAATGTATGGAATGAGGTCGGAGACTGGCAAAAATAACAGATTGTTTTTTATAGATGCATATTGGATAATGCTTACATACTCCCAAAGATGTATTTTTATTAAGTGAGTTATACTTCAAGATCTAGTCTTGTAGCTGAAAGAATGTTTTAGCCTTAAGTTTTCGTGGGAAGAAAATACGAGTATATACACTGTTATACAGCAACCTTCAAAATACTTTTTTTCCGCCTGTCTTTCTGTCTGTCTTTCTGTCTCTTTCTCTCACACACACACACACACACACACACAAACATGCACAGGAGAAACTAAAGAATTTCACCAGTGTTTTACCATAAGGTTAAAATACGGTTGATCTACAGAATTTTTCTGTTAGTTTTAAGTATAGTTAGAGATTCTGGGTACCGTCTTCCAGTTCACTTTCTGTGTCTGTCTGTCTCCCTCTCTCCCCAGTGGGTACTTGATTCAAACCCATTACTTTTGAATAAGACGAAAGGTAATTTAGATCAGTGAGTGTTTTTTTTTTTTTTTTTTTTTTTAGCTAGAATGTGCGGGGGACGGACGCTGATATGCACACAAGAAAGTGTCACCTTTTAAGGATAATTTTGTACGCTTGATTTTCTAAGACCATACTTCGTACTTCTAATATCCTGAACAGCATACTGGAAATGCCAATAGAAAATCTTGACGGAAAGCCTATTAGGTTGTATCTTACCAAAAGGCCAACAAATGGTCCGCACATAAAACTTTAATGTTCATCTGAGACTATGAACTAAAAAAAAATATATATATATATATATACACATTAGGGAACTTTTTGATTCAAAATAAGGGAACTTTTTTATTCAAAACAATGATATATCAAACAGCTACAGGAAGCATTTGAACAATCACGACTTTTGTAAAGAGCTGCAACTTTGAGAAGGAAATGGCACTGAAATCTTAACCATTACCGTTAATTCCAACTGTTTCATCCCCAAAGGCAAAGCAATTTCATGATGCGGTCACTGTGAAATACTGCGGAGGGATTATTAACTTTTCTTTCATACATACGGCGTACAGGCGTGAATGTTCTTCAAGCAAATTCCAGTGATTTAGTCTTTCGTT
>JANJGK010007183.1:17500-32710 GCA_039081455.1 Macrobrachium rosenbergii
AACACTTATTCGTCAAAGGTTCCTTTAACAAACGTAGTTGCAATAAAACATTCAGATGAAAAGAAAATGGTTCTTGGGTATGATGTCCCTGGCATAAATTGTGGCACAGGACAACAGCATGTCCTACATGACCACAAATTTTAAAAATTCCAACTTGAATCAGACTGGAGAGAGAAACTTCATTTGTGCCCAGCAAAATAAAAGGAGGATCGAGTATAGGAAGATTGCTATTTTTTAATAGTGCAAGATATATGTAAAAGAGTCTGGTTTCAGGGATAATCGGAAAGTCTGATAAATTTCCTCTCATATAAGGTGGTCGCTCCACGGGCGGTTTCATGAGAGCGCATTACGTCTTTCAAACAATGACTGTTGCTTCTCAGAGCTATTTCAGGTATATGAACAATTGAGTTAGCTATCGTCATGATATGAAAGTTGGGATGGAGCGCAGAGAGATGAGGCGACAGGCCCTTGCCTTTGAGGCTCTGACCTGGGCCAAATTACATTATAACACTTCACAGCCGGGCAGAGAAGTCAAAGTAAATTCTGCGTGGTTTCTCTTATTCTGAAATATACATAGACTAAGGGAATAGTCAGACTCATATTAAACTGGTTTTGATTATTTTCCTTTTTTGGCAATTAAAAAAAACAAAACAAAAAACGAAAGTACTCTACTTTATCTAAAGCTATTATTTAAATTGTTTAGCTTTACATAATTCAAACTAATAAAATGACATTATATTTTTTTCACAAAGCATACATTTCATCTATCCATACATTATAAATACTTCGATATCTCGTATGTAGATAAATATATTGTTAAGAATCTTGCAGAACGCCATAGACTACTAAATAGATGTATTGGTGTCACCTTGTACGGACAAAGCAAGGATATAAAAGGCTGTAAACAAGTGAGTTGATAAAAGATGCGCACTTTTCAGAGGTTCTAATCATGTGAGAATGAAAGGTTCACGTGAATCGGAGAGTCTGTTTTATAACGTGCGACGTTCAAACGCAGTTCATAAGCAAATCTTTTTTATAGTACTCATCCTCTTTTGCAGGCAGATGTGAAAAACAGAGCAAATTTAAAATCTAATTAATGAAAATAATTTTTATTCCAGCAATATGAAATATTTTTAAAATGTGTAACTTCTTGATTTTTATTGTCCTTTATCTAATTTATCACAGTGGTATTACGGAGTTCTTAATTTTATCTTAAATAATTTTTGCTGTTATCAAGAAAGAGTGAATACATGTCATGATAAAATTAAAATTTAACTAGAATAGAAAATTCTTTAGCTGGCAGCGAAATTCATGTGCGAAAAGAATACCAATGTGTTAATATGTGATCAGTAGTCTTCGCGTTGTTTTCATCTAGTTTGACGAGTGAGTATCGGCCCTGTGGAAGAGAGTAGAGATAGAATTTTACTTATAATTAAAATAACATATGCTATAAAAAAAAAGTCGTACCCAAACCTGCAAACGTATCCTTTCCACAAATACGTGCATAATGCTGATTCTTTTTTAGACTATATTAATACCGAACACCCGAACAGAAACTTTACCCGAGAGAAACAAGTAAAAATTACGCGGCAATTTCTTCGGCGCAATCGAGTTTTCTGTACAACGTATAATCAAGGTCAGCGAAAATAGATCTATCTTTCGTTGGTCTCGGTATAATTCTGTATGAGCTGCGGTCCGTGAAACTTTAACCACGGCCCGATGGTGGCCTGTCTTATATCGTTGCCAGACACACGATTATGGCTAACTTTAACCTTAAATAAAATGAAGAAAAATGAGGCTACGGGGCTGCAATTTGATATGTTTGATGATTGGAGGGTGGATGATCAATATACCAATTTGTAGCCCTCTAGCCTCAGTGGTTTTTAAGATCTGAGGGCAGACAGAAAAAGTGTGGACGGACAGACAAAGCCGGCACAATAGTTTCTTTTACATAAAACTAAAAATCCAATAATAACTTACCTTTCCTGGATCTTCTAGCCTCTAGGAATGAATAAGCTTTTTCTATAGGTTTTAATAGAAAAGATGCTTTTCAGATTTGGGTACGAATTTTTATAGCTTCTGTTACTTTAATTCTAAGTTAAATTCTATCTTTACTCTCCCCCACAGGGCCTTGACTCATTCGTCAAATTGGATGACTTTCCATGAAGAGACTGAAATTCTAGCTAATTACTTACAAAAACAACTGCTTTTCTCAAAATCTGTTCTTCAGATCCCACTGTAATCCATACCGTACCTAAAATGACGATGTTCGCTACCATTCACTTTTTTATATAATGGTTCTTCAAAAAAAGAAAAAAAAAGGTAACTCCTTTACAGAAAGAACTGCTGCCTTAAACCTGAAGCTAATTCTAAGAAATCCCTGCACCATCGGGTCCTCATTCAGGTTCAAAGCCAAACTAAGTCCGCTGTTCACGTCCAATGTGGTTTATAAATACACTTATCCCACATGTAATTAGGGCACTTACGTAGGATGCACCAAGAGACTGCTAAGGCCCCGTCCACAAGACCAGACTGTCTTCGGACAAAAGCGAGACATTTGTCCGCTTCCAGACTCGCCGTTTCTCTCCTTAGTACGCGTTTAGTGTCTTTGAGCAAAGACGCCAGACTTTGTCAGGGGTGAGTAACGCACACAACTAACATCCATACGAATATGGCAAAGATGGATACAAAGAGCCAATGCATTAGTTTTTTTTTTTTTTTTGTAAGAAAAAAAAATATTGTACAGTATATGAAAAGTATAAAAAATAATTTTTACATTGCTAGAAGAATCATATATAATCGGTGAAAATATTTACCGGAATATACGGACATATTGAAAATGAGGATTATATTGATCACTGGAATGAAATATAACTTGATATCCATGGGAATCTGTTCTTATTTTTTTTATTTTAAATGTTAGCTCTTCTACATAGTACACGGGCATAATCTATATACTTAGTCATTATTTATTTGAAATTATGATGTATATTGTCTTTGATCTTCAAGCATCATCTTATTTCATATATATTTATTTTATTTTAATATTTTCCTTGCTGTTATTTTTTTCGGATTATCATGTTACTTATCTCATTCCGCTTCCCTCACTGGAATGCTTTCTTTCTTGCTCTAATAATAATAATAATAATAATAATAATAATAATAATAATAATAATAATAATAATAATAATAATATTTATGATAATAATGGTCATGATAATATAAACATAAAACACTTAAAACCAATTGTGGAGGTTGTAGGGTTGGCTTTCAGTTCTACTTAATTAATAACGTAAACGAAGGTACAGTAACATCCATCAGTTCGACGAAGGTACAGTCCCATTCATCAGTTCGACGACACTTTCTGCTTACCATTTTCACGGCACAAAGATACCGCTAGTTATCATTGCTGTTATTCATAGCGTCAATGCGTCATTCGCTTTCTGTTCTACTGGTTATGAGCCATCCCGCCATCGCCGAACTGTGTTTACCTCCACCAAGACTTTGATGCTGGCCAGACACGGCCGTGCGGACGACAGACTTTTTGCTTATTTACAGATTTTCTCTGCCAGCGGACGAAGTCTCCCAGACAAAGTTTGGTCGGGTGGACGGGGCTTAAGTGTGGGCACTGACGCTCATAGAGGCATTAGTTTTAGAACCGCGAGAAGATTGTCCAGTCCAGAACGGTAAAAAATTAAGAATAATTAGAAATTAGGCAAGCATATATATATATATATATATATATATATATATATATATATATAATATATATATATATATATATATATATATATATATATATATATATATACATACATACATACATACAGTACGTACATACGTAAGATGCAACGATTTAATTGTGGAACGTTGGCCATGGAAATAAACTGCAAATTATACCGAGTGCCTTTACCTAAAAACTGCAACTATAATACATATACATACATACATACACACACGCACATGTATATATATATATATATATATATATATATAATATATATATATATATATATATATATATATATATGTGTGTGTGTGTGTGTGTGTGTGTGTGTGTGTGTGTGTGTGTAGAAAGACCACAAAATAGACAGGGCGAATATGAATTTTTTGTACAGGAACGCTAACAAAATGGCCAGACTATGATGGCAGGCAATATTGGAAATGGATTTGAACACAGCCTATAATAGAAAAGAAAAGCAAAAACACAAGAGACCACCTGGAAGAAGCCGCAGGTAGAGAAAGGCCAAGGTCACAATGGCGGGGGTTGGGCCACAAAGGAGGAGAAAGATAATCAAAGGACTAAAGAAGCCAGCGCACAGAACTGGAAAAACAGGGCCTTCAATCCACTACCCCACACATATAAATACAGCTGGACTATGTGTCCGGTTCTTCTGCAAATACTTGATAATGAGGACGGTTAGTCCTAGAGAACTTGTAACTTTACCTGAATAAATATCTCTGATAGATACCATCCAGTTTTAGTGAGATCCTGTTAGTAATTGTATCGATGCACAGAACAATTGTGCAAGTGATAAAGTTAATATATATATATATATATATATATATATATATATATATATATATATATATATATATATATATATATATATATATATATATATATATATATATATATATATATATATATATATATATATATATATATATGTGTGTGTGTGTGTGTGTGTGTGTGTGTGTGTGTGTGCGTGCGCGCGCGAGCATAAAAATGGGCATAAAAAGCTGCTAATTATCACTTTCACCAAAATCATTTTCACTTTAACATGCACATCTTTTATTACAGAACCATTTTTACGTGAGAAATGGAACGGCATTTTACAATACAAGACGAATTTTTATATTTGTATAAAATCGCCATCAGCGATGCGGATAACTTTTATTCTCTTTTCTCTTGTGTAAATCATGACAAGACAATTAAAGCTTCCTTGTGATAAAACTGACCTTTAGGTGAGGTACGGTACCAGCTGGAACTGCCGATGTAATATTTATTTCCCAGCCACAAGGTGCTCGTAACATATTCTCGTTTTTGTTCATAACTATCGCTAATGCCATTATTCCTCTCATTTATTTTCCCTCGTTTCCCACACGTGTGGTCCTACTTGCATCTTCTTTCTCCATTCCGTCTGCTGTAATAAAGAGATTACCGAGAAAGAACGCCAGTTTGATAAATATTACAACTACCAGTGAGTTTTATTATACAGCAGTCCACGTGTGGATTTTTTAAGGCACGTGCAATGGTTACATCATAACAAAGCTGCCTTTCATATATATATATATATATATATATATATATATATATATATATATATATATATATATATATATATATATATATATATATATATATATATATATATATATATATATATATATATATATATATATATATATATATATATATATATATATATATATATATATATATATATATATATATATATATATATATATATATATATATATATATATATATGTATATATATATATATATATATATATATATATATATATATATATATATATATATATATATATATATATATATATATATATATATATATATATATATATATATATATATATATATATATATATATATATATATATATATATATATATATATATATATATATATATATATATATATATATATATATATATATATATATATATATATATATATATATATATATATATATATATATATATATATATATATATATTGCACTGCAGAAGAAACGATATACAGTAAGATAAACCTTCAGAGATAAATAAAAAAAACTATTCTTTTTTTATTTGTCATTGCATTTATGTTTATATTTTCATTCCTGGATTAGTAAAGAAAATTTCATTTTTGGAGTCGTTGTGATGATGTGAAAAACATTCTATGTAATATAATCATTAGTTATTTTTACATTTAAAATTTCAACTAATTTTCATATGGAATATTGCCGTGATAATCTATAATTAATTAAGATCATTTAAGGAAATAAACAATAAAATATTTTGCATGATAAACCTATATCACAAACACTATTTAGACTTTAGCAAAAATATATATAAAGTTGAATTTCTGGTGGCAAGAACCATCATTGTTCCATGCCTTACAATGCATTTCGAATTATTTACATGAACAGTAACTTAATAAAAATACTTTTTAAAAACCGGTACTCAAAAATTATACTAAAATTGTAACAACATTTGTCAATATACGTGTACAAATTATTATTATTATAATTTGGCAGCAGACCCTCTTTTAAACAGGCTCTATTGAATATTATTGCTGCTTCAGCTGCATTTATTTTGTAGAAGACTTTTTCTATTTTCCTTATTGCGGACTTCTCTTCAGTGGAGGTGCGTGCTAACAGCTCGCCTATATTTGTCATTTCATGGGGGAAAAGTCAAAATCTGGATTCTGCTTCTTTATATATTCTATACAGTTGGTTCTATACAATTGTTGCCGCGACGCGTTTCGACAGACTCTTCTGTCATTCTCCAGCGGGAGCTAGTAGAGGACTGGCAGATTAGGACTAGGACTAGGATAAGGACAGGTAAGTGGGGAATAGGGGGGAAAGGAAGAGTGCCCCTGGATACAGTCCAGATGAAGCCTGACGGCAGGCACTCGGGAAGGGAAAGGCATAGGACTAAAGGGGTGAAAGTGAAGTAAAGTTGAAGAGAGATAAAGAGGGGGGCAGACCCCCTTGCGAAGTTTGTTTTTGATGTAGCCACCAAGCAATGGCTAGGAAGAGAGGAGAGGCTCGAAGGAGTCGTTTTTTTTTTTTTTTTGGCTCATCACCCTTAAAGAATAAGATTTTGGGATGAATGATGGACTGGGAGGTTGTGGCACCACAAGAGACTATGAGTTTTGTTATTGTTTTTTTTTTTTTTTATTACGTATGTCTATACATACTTACTTTTATTTATTTATTATATACACACACATGCATATATACATATACATATATATATACATACATATATACATACATATACACACATACATACATATATTTAATCAGTACATATAAATCTAGGTCTTGGAGGGTCACAATTGACCTTGGGCTCAAGCCTATTCCACCAGTGGTGAGAACGGATGCGGTTGGTTGTGAGTTCCCTAGTTGTGGTATATAGTTCTACATCTTCAGTACTGAGTTTGACCCAGGTCTTTTGACCTAGCCTATGGAACCTTGTGTTGAGAGGCTCCAACTTGGAGCGGATGTGCAAGTCCCTTATTGTGTTGAAGTAGGGGGGGACTTTCCCTATAGGCTTGTCTCAGAAATTTGTTTTGTATTGCTTGCATTCTGTTGACGGATGTTTTGCTGAGTGCACCGAATATGATGGCTGGGTACTCTAATTGCGGTCTGGCTAGTGATTTATATAATTTTAATTGAGTTTTTGTTGAGAGCCCTCGGAACCTTTTCAGCCTACTGATAGTTTTCCTCGTGGTAGCTATTCTTGCCTGGACATGGGGAAGGATGCCTGATTTTTTTAATTTACACCCAAGGATGGTTGCATGCTGTTTGAATGGAATTCTTCTGTTATTAATTACTATATCCAAGGGATTTCGGGCAGATATTGAAAGGAGCTGAAATTTATTCATATTTGTTGTTATTTTCCATTTCTTTTCATAGTCATTGATTTTTTGAATTTCTCTGACAGTCTTCCTTTGCAACATATGCTTGGATTTAGTGGGGTATGTAATGACTTGGGTGTGGTCGTCAGCAAACATGATTTGAAGGCAACCTTGCGTTGGAGGAGGGGTATCCTTAACGTAGAAGTTGTAGAGATGGGGAGATAATGCTACCTTGAGGAACACCTGACTGCAGTTGGAACTCTGGTCCTTTGAAATCTTTGATTTTGATCATTGCAGTACGGTTGTCTAAGAAGTTACATAGTAGTCGAGTTGCTAAATCTGGCAAATGAGCCTCCAGTATTTTGAATTTTAGACCTTCATGCCAGACTTTGTCGAAGGCCCGACTGACATCCCTAGAGATAAGGTTGCAGCCATACCCAAGACTCTTCTTGACTGCTATGAATTCATAGAGCCTGGTCAATGCAAGCTGAGTACCTTTGCCCTGGGTAAACCCATATTGGTTACTATTGGTCAGCCAGTTTTCTTCAAGGAATTCATTGAATCTTAATTGGATTATTTTTTCGAGGATCTTGCCAGGTGTCTCTAGTAGAGATATTGGTCTGTAGTTAGGCACTGAAGTGAGATCTCTGCCCTTTTTCCCCACAAAGGGGAGAAGTGCTTTCTTAAAAAGGTCAGGCCAGTATCCCATACTGATGGTTTCATTGAAAACATCTTTTAAAAAGGCCAGCATGGAGTTGGGCAGGTGCTTGAGAATAATTTTGTTGACTTTAGAGTTGTTCATGTTGCAAGTTAAACCTTAGATTTTCCCATGGATTAATTTTGAAAATGTTGGACCAGAATTCTCTGAAAATTAGTTCTTGTTCCCGTGGTGAATAAATTTTTAAGTTGTTGTGCAGGATGTAGGCTACAGGTTGAGAATCTGATCCCAGAAGTCTTCTGATCATTCCCCAGAACTTTCCTGGGTCTCGATAGATGCCTTCAACTTTATTTAATAATGTCTCCCAGGTGGAGTTTATGAGTTCTTGTGCTTCAATTTTGATGCGTTCTTGGACATTGTGAATGAATACTAAAAGGTGATGTGATGGACCTTCTCTATTTAGTAGGGCAAGAGCATATTTGTAATAATTTTGCAACTGTTTAAGATTATCTGTTTCTTTGGTATATGGTAAGATCCTGAAAGTTTTGAGGGGGATACAAATTTCTGAGGCTTCTTTAATCATCCTATACCAAAAAGTTATTTTCTCAGCAATGTATGCTTTGTCTTTTCTGATGTTATCAGGTGTGTCATAGTTAGAGAGAAAGTCATCGAGAATATCCTTAAAACGTTCCCAGTCGGCATTGTTCAAATCTAGAGTTGGGTTACTAGCTACCATAATGGGTCTCACAGAGAGTTTTAATAGTAGGGGTAGGTGATCAGAAGTGGTTAAAGGACCCTGTGCAATTTAGTAGTTGAAAATATGAAATCTGTTGGACAGAAGAATGTCCGGTTTTCCCGTTGTTCTCCTGTTTAAGTATGTATCAAAATCTGGACCTAGAAAGTTAACCAAGTTTCTATTCATAAGCTGTTGTATTAAGATGCCTCTTGGGTTAGTGCTATTATGGCCCAAGGCCGGGTGGTTAGCATTTAGGTCACCTAAAAGATAGACCGGTATATTACGCCTCATTAATGATAAGATGTCTTCCTGAGGAAAAACTGGGTTCCTGGGGGGCAAGTAAGTAGTTGCTACTATTACTGGTCCCCTTACAGTTTGCAGTTCGACTGCAATTAGGTCATGATTAAACCCGTCAATTAATTTGACAGTAATATCCCGTCTGACTGCTATTGCCGTCCCGGCATTTTGTTCGTTTGAGTTGTTGCACTGAAACACGTTGTAGTTCCAGATCTTGATACGAGTGGAGTTGGGTATCCCTGTTGAGTTAAGAAGTATAAGATGGGGGGAGAAAGAGGAATAGATGTTGCAGAGTTCCTTGCTACGAAGGAATGTCCACTTTAAGACGTTATGTTGTATATCTGTCAGAGTGTCCATTATGGTAATTTACCTTTAGTTAGGTCAAAGTAACCTGTGTTTAGTTTTTGAAATTTACCCTCGTGGATCCTCGCAATCCTATATTTACTGAGTTCTATTGTCCCATCCTGGATGAGTTCTATTACCTTGTTGTTATCCATTACCTCAGTGAAGACGTACTTCATGGTTTTGCTTTCGAAGATCATCTTCTTAAGGGCCTTGTGGGTTAGGTGTTTTGGGGGAGCCGTGTTAATGGAAGTATACAACTTTAGACCAACTTTGGGGTTCTTAGTTTGGCAGATGGAGGGGAGGATAGGGAGAGCCATAGCTCCTTGTACTTCAGGGTCTACAGGATTGGAGGTTGAAGTTGATGGCTGTGGTTGTTGCATTGGCTGCTTTTTTGCCGGGTTTGATGGCAAATCAGTTTCGGAGTCAGAGTCGCCAAGGACTCGTTTCCTGTTGGCTTCATCCGTTTCCATGTCATTGATTGTGAGAGTCTGATCAGGGCTGGTGTTATTTCCATTGTTTGTTTTGAACAATGTAGATACCTTCTTGGCTAACTTGATAGCCTCAGTAGGGATCTTGATCAAAGGAAGGCCATTGGCTTTGTAAAAGGCATCAATCATTGTTTGGAAGGTACCGGGTTCAACCGCTTCGCTCAGGTTTGCCATTATGATTGCAGTGTTCATAGCCGTGATTTGTTGGAGTGTGATGTTATTGGTAATGGGATTGCTACTTTGTGCGGATGTGGCTGTGGCTTGGGCAAAGGATTTATTGGGAGTGGTTTGAGATTGTTGGGATCTGATCAATTTGGCCTGATCCTTAATCATGGTTTTCCTTGTTGGACACCTTGCTGCCATGGTTGGGTGATCCCCATTGCAGGTGATGCACTTATGGTTGTCCTTGTTGGAGCAGTTAGTCCAGTAGTGGTCCTCCGAAGCGCAGATTGAACATATTTTGTAGGTGGAAGGTTTGGGACAGTTCTTTTTTATATGGTCATAGTTGTAGCATCTCATGCACTGTGGGGGGTTAACATAGGTCTCCTGGCTGAGGAACGAAGGCGGAAATGATTGTCCAGAAATGAGAAGTCCTTTGGTGAGACAGTCTCTTACCATTTGGGAGGATTCTAATCTCACTTTGAATGTAGTTTTGGTGGTGGGAAGTTTGATAATGGCAGATACCTTGACATTATTCCGTGATTCTATTTCATTCTTCAGGTCGACTTCCGACTGATTGTATATCAGACTGTCAGCCTGGTGTACAACCAGAGTTCGTGAGGCATTCAAATGAGGGGGGTCAATGACTTCAAAGCTCTTGGCATGGAGAGCCTGTTTGGTGTCTGGATGAATGATCTTTTCGATGGTAGGATCATCAGCGATAGCTAAGAAGGCATTATTGGTTTTAATGAGTTTGTGTATGAAGCATGACCTGTTTTGAAGAACATTCCAGATAGCCAGGCGACGGGATTCTTCATCAAGTCCCTGGCTAGTGTCCTTGATTTTAACTTTGCCCATTATGTCATGGTAAAGTCAATTAACATTACCCACTTTACAATCTATTTCACTCCTCAGTATTAGGCCTGGAAATGTAGTCTAAGGGTTTGCACAACCTTTTTGAGAATTTTTTGAGAAATGAGATGCAACAACAGGGGATGAAAAAATCGTTTTGTAATAAGTTGGAAAAAACAGATGTTAGTGGCCACTTTATAGGAGACAGTGACTTATTCCTAATACTCTATGCAGGCACTACTGTAGGAGTATGAGCCTGGACGGTGCAGCATTCCCAGTGCCCCTAGAGAGTTTTAAGACCACAACGGCTACTCCAAGGGCAAAGGGCTACTGATGATGTTAGTAAGTAGAATTTGAGAGCTTGAGATTTGGTAGAGTAAGGGGGAAGAAGTGTGAGGGGGGGTAGGGGTGGAGGTAGGGGGGCAAGGATGAGGATGGGGGGGGGGAACCCTGTCCTTGGTCAGCCAACTCCGGCTGGCTCACACAAGCACCCCTCCAGAGATGCTAGAGTCTCCGATGAAGCTCAAGCCAATCAGGAAGCGGTTTCTGGGAGCTGAGCGTCGGCCAATCAGGAAGCGGTTTCTGGGAGCTGAGCATCGGCCAATCAGGGGGCGGTTTGTGATTCAGGCGAGTCAGCCAATGACTGTGCTGCTCACACTGCCTCAGGCTAATGGGAAGCAAGTGAGTTCTTCAAGCTGTCTGGGAGGATCTTGGGAACGTCTGCTCTCCACCAATGCTGATGCGTGAATGTGACTGGCAGATTGCATAGGTCCTTCTGAATTTATACACGGGCTTCAGCGGGGGGGTCATGGATAGCGAATTCTGATTGGTTGCAGTCAGCGAACTTCAAGCCAAATTTCTGCGGCGAAGCTCGATCCTGACAGATCTTCGCAACCTGGGAATGTCATTCATTCCAGCGTTCCCATTGGCCTGCCGTTGCGTGATGTCATGCCGGCTGACATCCGGGCCTTATGATAGATCTTTATGTCATCTTGGGGGACAGGTTGTGTGTTCTCACCGTTGTACCATTTTTCCAGGCCAGTTCGAATTTCTTTGTTGATGAGTTTGTTGGTGAAACCATTGTTCACCAACATTTGTGCAGCACGTTCGAATTCCTTGTTGGTGTCCTGCCAGGTGGAGCAGTGGGAGAGGGCCTTTTAATGAAGGTCCTGACTGTCGTGTTCTTAAACTGGCCTGGAAAAATGGTACAACGGTGAGAACACACAACCTGCCCCCCCAAGATGACATAAAGATCTATTATAAGGCCCGGATGCATCCCCAGTACCGTGAGAGCGAGAACTCCATGAAGAAAATCGTCATGGAAAACGTCACCCCGACCGAAGACAGTAAGAGAATAAATCTTATAATTTATTATAAGAACCGCCGCACCCGTGATCTGGTGATGAAGAATAACCCCTCTCCGCCAGCAAGAGAACCCCTCAAGCAGAAGAACGTGGTCTACCAATTTGTATGTCCTGTCCGAGGATGCCCCGGCGCTTATATTGGAATGACCACGATGCGTCTGTCAAAAAGGATCTCCTACCACGCCCAGGAGGGTTCCATCATGAACCACGCCCATGCTACTCACAATATTTCCATCTCCCGCGACAGTATTATACAAAATATAAGTATAATCGGGAGAGCCGCCGACCCTCGACGTCTGCGCCTGCTAGAGGCGCTCCTCATTGCCGAGAGAAAACCAACAATGAATACAACACAGGAGGCATCGCTCCTACCCACGAATTTAAGAAGAATAATGCAGAACACCCACCAAATCCAACGAATACCTGAAAACGACAAACCTGAGAATGGAGATGCCCCTGATGAGCGAGGCGCCCTTCGAGACAATCCCCCGACTACGACAGAAAGAGTAGATAATGACATCATTCATCCGCAGCCCAATAGCAGCCAAACTACCGATGATGTCAGCCGGCATGACATCACGCAACGGCAGGCCAATGGGAACGCTGGAATGAATGACATTCCCAGGTTGCGAAGATCTGTCAGGATCGAGCTTCGCCGCAGAAATTTGGCTTGAAGTTCGCTGACCGCAACCAATCAGAATTCGCCATCCATGACCCCCCCCCCCCCCGCTGAAGCCCGTGTATAAATTCAGAAGGACCTATGCAATCTGCCAGTGCTCTCTCAGCTCCCACTGAGAGAACACCTCCCAGACCTTCCTGCTCTGCTGCTTCCTGAGGACCTGCCTGCTTGCCTGCTTCTGCTGCTGCTGCTGCCACTGCTGCTGACCTGCTGCTGCTGACACCCCAGGACCTGCCTGCTGTTGCTGCACTGCTTCTGCCCTGCGGACTGCTTGTAAGGGCTGCCCTGCTGCTGCTCCTGCCGTGCACGCCACTGAAGGGCGTCTTCAGAGCCTTCTGCAGAAGGCTCAACCTATATATTTGGCTGGTTTACAGCTCCTTCTATAAGAAAGAATAAAATTACTGACACACTAACTTTTCTACTAACTAGACTCTCCTGTGGAACATCTGGTAGCCGTTGTGGTCTTAAAACTCCAGTTGAAGCAGGAATAAAGAGTCGAAATCTTCCACTCTCGCCGTCTGTGGCAAGTGGCACAGGACCGTTAGGCTTGGCGCCTATAAGCCAAGTGTAGAGATAGGATAGGAATACGACGGAGAAAAGAGTAAGTTTTAAAAATAAACTGGTGTAAGAGTTTGATTACCCTCAAAGCCCCTGACTGTAGGACTTGACTGCTGGGTCGTCTTAGTGCTCCAAGAGCAGTAAGGGGAATCCCCAGCTGCAACTGCTGCAGTCAGTACATAGCTACTGATAGGATAGATAGGGCCTCCCCATCCTCATAATTATAACATTTGAATTTCAGGTTCTTTTTTAACTCATATTTCTACTCCAAGTATAACTTGTCTGGGGCCTTAGGGCTTAAAGGGTTGGACAACCCGACCAGTCACACTGTCTGTCTCTCCCTCCCCCCTTCTTACGACTTGGAATGACTCTGGAAATGGATACCCAAACGAACCCCACCACCATGGAAACCGGAACCGGAACTGAAGAAGGACGTAGGAAAAGAACCAATGAACAGGATGAAGATGGAAACCAAGACTGGCAAATAGCACAGTCTAAAAGAACAAAAAGGCACGGTAAAAGAATCACGATCAGCGAACACGAGGAAACCAACCCAACAACATCAACTAGAGCCAACCAAGCAAGGAATGAGAACCAGCCAAAACCAACTTACTTCAGGGTCCTTGCAAGTAACCCCACTGAGGCTTACAGAGCTGTAGCGGACTTCGAAAGAAAGAATAAAAACCTAAAAATGCTGGCAAGACCCAATAAGCAGGGACACTGGACAATCTCAACAAGAGATCAAAAGGCCTTATCCATCCTAAGGAACACCTCGGCCATCAACCTTAAAGAACTAAAAGAAGAAGACAGAATCAAAAAAGCAGTTGTTGTCGGCTACCCATTTGAACTACATGAAAGCCGAATAAAAGAACTGGAATATGTAACTGCTGCGGAAAGAATGAAAAATAAGCAAGGCAGCCTGACGAAAACAATCCTGGTAACTTTCGTAGGAAAAATCCCAGAGAAAATAGACCTGGGAATTTTTGGAAAATATACCACAAAAACCTACTACCCTGAACCTCTCAGATGCTACAAATGTCAGAAATTTGGGCATCACAAGGCTCAATGCATATCTCAGGTAGAGATATGTGCAGTATGCAGCAAGAGGCACCCGACTGAAGAGTGCATAAACAAACATAAAGCTGGAGAACCAACCACACCCAGGTGCTCAAATTGCCACCTCAAACATACCGCTATGGCCTGGGGTTGCCCAGCAAGACTGGCTATAGTAAAGGCTGCTTTTCCAAAGGAACCAGAAGGGCAAAGAAGTAGATCTAGGGGAAGAAACCTCCCCAAACCCCAGCCCCGTAAAAGGTTCTACACGAGGGCAGAACTGGAACAGTCCAGAAGAGATTTCAGCCGAAACAGGAAAAGAACACCGTCCAGACCAGCTACAAATACACGGCAAGCACCAAAACCTCTGCCGAGAACAATGTGGCTCAAAACGGCCGAGCTAAAGGAGAAGCTTACAAACTTCTCC
>JANJGK010007184.1:0-32707 GCA_039081455.1 Macrobrachium rosenbergii
AAATCGGACGCCATTGACACCTTAATCCTCGGACCCCTTTTGAAGAAGATGACCCAAGAAACTCGACCGCCAGATCCATCGCCAAACGGGAGCTAATGAGGCCAAAAACCACTAGGGAATTTGGTCAATCTCCTCCTTCTTAAGAAACGCCACCTCCTTAACATCGGAGGCCTAAGGCCACACCTTCATGTTTTTGTATATATACCATTGTAACTTTCCACCTGTCCATATTCTACCAGTGAACAGGGGCACAGAAACAAGTGCCCGAAATATATGGTTTCAACGTGTAAATAGTGTTTTATGGGCCTTCTTATTTTCATATTACACTGTAGTATTACAGGAAAAGACATTAATTTTTTGCCCATTATGGAACATCACAGTTT
The DNA here is from genome assembly GCA_039081455.1 of Macrobrachium rosenbergii. Classification (NCBI taxonomy): domain Eukaryota; kingdom Metazoa; phylum Arthropoda; class Malacostraca; order Decapoda; family Palaemonidae; genus Macrobrachium; species Macrobrachium rosenbergii. The sequence continues at coordinate 384 of JANJGK010007184.1, forward strand.
ACACCAGTTTTTCGGCTTCAACCCAGCTGTCAAGCACATCTTCAGACGGAACGAACGGCTAGTACATGGGTTACACAAGAGGAAGAATCAGAGAAATTTTCTACAAGAATGCCTACAGGAACAAGTTTCTCCCAAAATGTACGGTTTCACGCGTTGGACATTGGTGTCAGACCCATTTCCGGACTCCATCCGCACATTCCTCCAAGACAGAATACAAGCCACACACCAAGACATCTATGTGATTAGAAGAAAAATAAGTGAGCTAGCCACGTCACTTCGCCTCATGTGCAGGGATGATGGTATGTACAGATATCTTTCATATTTTGTGCTATCAGGTGCTATTGAAAACAGTGAGTCCCCACTCCAGAAATTTGTGCTACAAATTAAAAAGACTGATTAGGAACAGCGTATGGAATAATCTTGGCCTTCCCAATAATGTGCTGAATCTCTCTAACCATCCCCTCACTGCAGAGGAACAGACCGTTTTAAATCTTGGAGTTTCATTCGCTCTAAAACCTGGTCCCGAGAGTAATCTTAATTTCCTAGTTGCTTTTGATAAACATTTTGCAAAAAACAACTATGACAAGAAAGAGGCATGTCTCAAAGGCATTTTGCTAAATGTCTTGGAGTAAAATAACAACAAAAATTCGCTCCCGAAACGATTCCAAAATGCATTAGTTAGCTTAAGAAAAAAGGGGGGATATCATCATCACAAAATCTGACAAAGACGGGAAAATAGTTCTGTTAGACAAGGAGACATACATCAATAAAGTTCAAGAACTTCTAAACGATGCGGAGACCTACGACAAATTAACGAAAGATCCCACAACAAATATTGCTGCTCAGTTTAACAAATCAGTTAGAACCATAGGGGGCAATAAAAAAGACATAGAATTACTAGAGACATTCAAGGTAATCAACCCCTCTCTCCCCTATTTTTACGGCCTCCCGAAAACACATAAAGATGGGATTCCTTTACGCCCCATAATATCTAGCAGGGGCTCTTTCATGTACAAATTATCAAAATGGCTCGCAGACTTGTTATCACCCTTTCTAGGAACCTTCTCATCCTCCCACGTCAAACATGCAGAAGATTTCATACAAAAATTTAATAGTTTAAACATCCCCTCAAACTACATCAAACTGCTCAGTCTAGACGTCGATTCATTATTTACTAAAGTCCCGATTGCCGACGTGTTGTTTTTTCTTAGAGAGGAAGTTACAACCATATGAAGACCATTTTCCTCTTGGCATAGATAAAAACTTTAAAACTTATCAACCTCTGTGTAACTAACAACGTGTTTTCTTTCAATGGTAATTTTTACAAACAAAAATTTGGGTGTAGCATGGGAAGTCCCCTATCACCCCTTCTAGCAAACTTGTACATGGAATACTTCGAAACAGAACTTTTGTCGTCAATCAAACCCCATAATATGATCTGGCTTAGATACGTAGATGATATCTTTACTTTCTGGGACAATAGCTGGGGGGACTTTAAGGAATTTTTTAATAGGCTAAATTCGCTAGTTCCGACCATAAAATTTAAAACAGAATGGGAAAAGGACGGAAAACTGCCGTTCCTAGATGTACTGATCATAAGAAAACAGAACAGGTATGCATTTACAGTATATAGAAAACCCACCTTCGCTGTCTCCTACATTCATTTCTTAAGCTACCACGACGTCTCCATAAAAATCATGGTAGGGTGCAACCTATTCCTCAGAGGACTTAGGATATGTTCAAGTGAGTACCTGGATCAAGAATTTAACACGATCCGCCAACACCTAACGCAACTGCTCTATCCACCACACATTATCGAGAGGGCTATTAATAAAGCAAATAAAATATACTACAGAGGTCCCACTCACAACAGACAAATAGATTTCAACAACAAAATAAAGCTTCCATACGATGAAAACATCCAAAAGGCCACCGAGCAACTCAGTTCTAATAATCCTTTCATTTTCCATTATCCCAAATCCATCGGGAGTTCGCTCGTTAACGTATACTTAAATAACAAAAGGGAAGAAGCCGGAGTTTACAAGATACCGTGTAGTAATTGTCATGACATTTATGTAGGCGAGACAGGTAGATCGCTCTCGCAAAGAATAACAGAGCACAAAAGATCAGTACGTTACGCTTCGGAGAGTTCGGGAATTTTCCTACATATTAGAAATACAGGGCATGTCATTAACTGGAGTGGGGCGGAGTTGGTTTTCAAGAGTAGCTGTCCGTACAAAAGAAAGATGCTGGAATCTGCTATCATCAATCAAACCAACAATATGAACCTGTCAGGAGGACATTGGAAATCGGACGCCATTGACACCTTAATCCTCGGACCCCTTTTGAAGAAGATGACCCAAGAAACGCGACCGCCAGATCCATCGCCAAACGGGAGCTAATGAGGCCAAAAACCACTAGGGAATTTGGTCAATCTCCTCCTTCTTAAGAAACGCCACCTCCTTAACATCGGAGGCCTAAGGCCACACCTTCATGTTTTTGTATATATACCATTGTAACTTTCCACCTGTCCATATTCTACCAGTGAACAGGGGCACAGAAACAAGTGCCCGAAATATATGGTTTCAACGTGTAAATAGTGTTTTATGGGCCTTCTTATTTTCATATATATATATATATATATATATATATATATATATATATATATTATATATATATATATATATATATATATATATATATATATATATATATATACATATTTATGCATATATATGTTCAGGGTGTTTCGAAATTAGAGCCCTCCCCCTCCACAGCATAAACTAAAATTGATTTGGACAAAACCAAAAGTAATTCAGAAGAGGTATTTATTTAAGTTTCTCTCTGAGTATTTGATATTTTGTGTGGCCTCCATCAGGCCTGTACCACAGCATGCATTCTTGAGGGGTATGATGTTAGCAAATCGCAAATAAAGCTGAGACTCAAACTCCAGTTCCCTGAGCGTTTTGGTCTCCTCTCTTCACAGGCCGTCGAGGCTTGGTATACCATCATAGTTCACTGTGCATGCTTCAACACAATCCTTTAAGATACCACCAGTGTTTTCACACACATTAAGGTCAGGGGAGCTACCTGGAAATTCACTTGAAGAGAAGAAATCGATACCACTGTTTCGAAACAGCTCCTGCATCTGAAGAGCCTTGAAACATGGTGCGTTATCATGCAAAGATGTGACTTCTTCAACAGATAACACATTTTCAGGATCTTTGAGGAAAGGAAATACTCCACCAGTAAGCACAGTTCCTCTGAAGTATTTGCCATTCCATGACTGTCCCTTTTTCTTTGATGATCCACATTAACTGTTTACCTATGAAGCAGAGAAAAATTCCCAAACATTCAGGAAATTTCACAACTTGGCTATAGCGCATGTCATCACTGATATCATCCAACTTTGCAGCCCAAATGATGTCATTTTTATGATTTGGCTTCTTGACAGAGTAAATGAAGAATCCATCTAATGCAGGAACATGGAGAAAGTCAGCTTCATCCCAATCTTTAAGAAATGAACCACAAAACCATGCCTGGACTTCTCTTTGTTGCTGAGTGATGTTGGGCTTGCTGATAACATGAAATGGCTTGAAACCAGATTTTTTCAACCGATGATATACAGCACTATAACTTCTCTTCTTTCCTCTTTTGTTTCGAGTTCAAGCGCCAACTTACATAAAGACTTTCTTGGTCTACCCACTGCCCCAGTTATGATGCCTTTTGACTCCTGAGAAAGAACTTCAGGTCTTCCAAGATTCTCACTCTTTTCGCAATGACAGTCATATAGATATTTGTTCCAGTTTCTTTTAACAAAGGATTCATCTCTTTTAATGTATTTAGCTATCCAGGAATGTGAAATGAAGGATGCGCCAGCATCCCTAACCTCTCTGAAGGTCATAGCCCGGTTTCGGTTAATCCATCTGATTTCCTCCGAGTCATTAGCCATGGCTGTATCTAACTCCGTCACTCAGTCTGGAAATACAAGAATATAAAATGAAAAATAGCTTAATAGAAACTTACAATAATGTACTTGGAGAAAGGCTATAGCAGAAAACTTCATAACTTTCCATTTGTTCTGTGGAGTGGGGGGCTCTAATTTCGAAACACCCAGTATATGCATATATATATATACAGTATATATATATATATATATATATATATATATATATATATATATATATATATATATATATATATATATATATATATATATATATATATATATATATATATATATATATATATATATTTATCATCATCATCCAGGTGCCATATCCCCAAGGACGTCGGGAATCATGGCTCGCCACTCCTCTCTATTTCCGGCTCTCTGCAGCAACTGAGCTGCAGACATTCTTCCTCCAGTCATTCTCACCAATCCATTCATATATTTTTGTCTAGGTCTTCCTCTCGGCCAGCTTCCATTGATTTTACCAGTGAGAGAGAGATGTTCTAGTTCTTGTCTTCTCACTCTGTGACCCACAAACCGCATTTGTCTACCTCTCACTGAAGCTAAAAGTTCTCTCTCAATGCCTACTCTCTCTAATATCTGCTCATTAGTTTTCCTTTCTGTCCATGATATTTTCAGCATCCTTCTCCAAAACCACATTTCTGCAGCCTACAACCTCTCCTCATCTGCCTTCCTCAAGGTCCAAGTTTCACAGCCATACAACAATACAGACCAAACAAAACATTTCACAAATCTCCTCCTAAGATTCATCGATATTTTTGAGTTGGTGACTAATTTTTTTTATCTTACCAAATGCATCTTTTGCCATGGATATTCTCTTCCTGATCTCTTTTTCGCATTTTCCATCACTTGCGACAGTGCATCCTAAATAATTAAAACTATCGGTTTGTTTAACTGTTTCAGCATTAATTCTTATATCTGTTCTTGGAGGGATTTCATCTTTGGAGATAACCATAACTTCTGTTTTCTTAATATTTATTGACAGACCTCTTTCTCTGCTTGACTGATGTAAAGTACTGACTAAAGCTTGAAGTTTATCATGAGAGTCTGCAACAAGTGCCGTATCATCAGCATACCTGATATTATTAATATTGACTCCTCCAACCTTAATTCCTTCCATATCTCTGAGATCTCTCATTATCATTTCACTATATAAATTAAAGAGATCAGGTGATAACACACAACCCTGTCTTACACCTCTCTTGATGTGCCGCGTCTCTGATTCATCATTTTCTACTTTCACTGATGCCTCTTGATTCCAATATAAATTCTTTATCAATCTTAGATCTTTCCCATCGATATTTATCTGTTCCAATATCCTTACAAGGTCTACATGTCTAACCCGATCAAAAGGCTTTTCATAGTCAACAAAACAAACATATAGATCTTTTTTCACTTCTATTGCTCTCTCCATCAACATTCTCAAAATAAAAATTGCAGTTCTTGTCCCTTTATCTCTCATAAAACCACACTGTTCATTGCCAATCTCTGGGAGTATCTTATTTCTTATTCTATTCAAAACAACCCTTAATATTATTTTTGTGATCTGACTCATGATACTGATAGTCTGGTGTTTATTGCACTCAAATGTTCCTGGTATTTTTGGCATTGTGATAAATGTTGATTTGTACATCTGCGTTGCAGGCTCTCCATCTTCATATATTCCTTCCACTATTTCCATTAATATATCAATGATGTATTCTCCCAGAGCTACCAACATCTCCGCTGCTATTCCATCATCACCTGTTGCTTTATCGCTTTTCATTTGTTTTAAAGATGCCTCTATCTCTGATCTGATTATACTTGGTCCCTCTCCGTATACATACATATATATATATATATATATATATATATATATATATATATATATATATATATATATATATATATATATATATATATATATATATATATATACATATATATTGTCAGCATGCTGCTATTAGTTTAATTTAGATAATTACTTTATTTTTTATATTTAAAATTTCTGTTAAAGTGTTGTATTCAGGTATTCAGTATTAGCTTGTTTTTCCTCCTCACCGGTGGTTTGCTTGTTAAGCATATTATTTAATGAATGTTTTTCTTTACATGGTCCGTGGGTGTGTGTATGGCCCCCCTCCCACTCTCCCCATGTGGCAGAGGGGTTGGTGGAAGCTCCGGTTGGAGAGTATGTGAGTCTGTTTCTGGATCTTCGCCAGAGGTGCTGATTTTGCTTACTCTTGCTTCTGCTTTTTGGTTGTGACCTGCTTGCTGGTTGTGGCAGACAGAATATTTTTTTGGATCCTCCTCGCCCTGCAGTTGCAAGGATTTATCTGCCCTTTATTATTCAGCACCACTGATCCAGTATCACTGTCGGTGGGACCTCTCTTGATCACAGTAAATTATTTATCTATTGATTATTATTGTGTGATCACGGCCTCTGGTCCACTGTTGACATATTTGGTGGACCCATTATTTGTCTACTATCCACATCTGCCCGAGTGGATCCTGTCTGCCACCGGGAGATTCTCCTCTGACATTTGGGAGAAATTAATTATCACGGAGGAGTTATTAGAGTATTAAATTTAGAGTGTATCATGGTAGGGTATTCTGTCTTTTGATTTTTCTCCTCCTTTCTGGACCCCCTCCCCTTTTTGGTATAAGTGTGTTGTGGTCTATCTTTAACTGTGTAAGTGTGGTTTATAATTAAGGGTGTTTGTTTTCATTCAATTTTTGTATCCTGGAAGTTCAGGTGTTACTTCTGTCTGCAACTTATGTATTAAATTTCATAATTTTTAGCAGTGTTTATTTTGCCGCCTGAATTGGTCTTGCACACGCTTTAATTAGTGGTACGATTCCACCCATTGTGGACTTTGTGTCTTGTGTGTGAATACATTAATTAGGAATTGAAGGTATTTATAGTGTAGTGGAGAAGTGTCCATTACAAAGTGGCTACCGTGACATGATCGTTCGATCCTTGGTATTCACTCATGTGTGCAAGATTGATTCTTGGGGTTTTTGGTTAGGCTGCATATTTTCACCTCCTCGAGTTTGTTGGGTAATTTGGTGTTGTGTTTGCCTTTTTGTGTAATTTAGATCATCATGCTTACTTTTGATGTAAATGAACTCCTTAGCGGAGAGGGGTGGCAAGATAGGCTTGCAGAATTGAATAAGGACGAGTTGGAGGAGGTATCACAGTATTTTGAATTGGAATACCCAGTATCTGTAAGGAAGGGTTTATTGTTGTTACAAATTTATGACTATGTAAAAACGGTGAAAGGAGGAGGTAAGGTAGAGGTGGAGCAGGTTAAAGAGGTTTTGTCGGTCGAGGTTTTGGAGAAACAAATTGCATTAAAGCAGCTCGAATTTAATATTGAGAAATTTAAAGCAGATGAGAGAGAAAAAGAGAGGCAGCATGTGATTGCCATACGAAATGCGGGTCCTTCGTCTTCCCCTACCCCTTCCCAAAATAGGTCTGTAACACCTGGTATTAATTTGGTTGAGGACTTAAAGTTTGTTCCTAATTTTGAGGGAAATAATGTTGCAGAATTTTTTGTGTCCTTTGAAAGGATTGCCGCAAGGTTGGAGTGGCCCCAGGAGTATTGGACCACGCTTATCCAAAGTAAATTGTTGGGTAGGGCACAAAAGGTGTATGTAACATTGGATGAAAATTTGTCATCACACTATGACAGTGTCAAGGCAATTGTTTTGAAAGCCTATGAGCTTGTCCCTGAAGCGTATAGGCAACGCTTCAGTAATTTGCAAAAGAATAGGGAACAAACCTTTGTAGAGTTCGCCAGGAGCAAAGAACAATATGCTGATGACTGGTTTAAATCTGAGGAGGTTGTTGATTTCGATAAATTGAAAGAATTAGTGCTGGTTGAGGAGTTTAAGAGGTGTGTTCCGGACAAATTGAAGGTGCACCTCGAAGAGTTAAAACTTGATACGTTGCAGGAGGTTGCCATCGCTAGTGATGAATATTATTTATCACATAAGAATGAGTTAGGGGGAGTAACTACAAATGTGATATCTGGTTGGGTAAGAGTAGGGAGGAGCAATAACAATTATAATAATAGTAATGGTAATAGGGTACAGGGCAAGCTTAATTATTCTAATAATAATCCTCGTTCTTCTCCAAACAATGGTAATAGGTCGAACTTTTATAATCCTGAAAAGTTAAAGGCAATGACGTGTTTCTTTTGTAATAAGAAGGGGCACGTCAAGAACATGTGTTACGCCTTTAAGAAATCACAAAAGGTTAATGGTAGACCGGTAATGGGTGTAGAAAAGAGAGAGAGAATTGGTTCCAGCAAGGACCACTGAACAATGACTAAGTAGTTGTAAATCCTTAGAACCATTCCACAAGTATTTGTCTGTAGGTAGTGTGTCGTCCACGAATTCGTCTGAGAAGAAGTGGGTGCGTATTTTGCGTGACACCGGCGCCGCACAATCTCTAATTCTTCGGGAGGTATTGCCTAATAATTTTGTTTGCACGAAGAAGGAATTCGTGTTACTAAGAGGTTTTCCTGATACGGTCAGGTCATATCCTATTGTGAACTTTTATTTAATATGTCCTTCCTTTTCAGGGAATTTAAAATTGGCCATTGTTGACAGATTTCCTGTTAAGGATGTAGATGTTGTTTTAGGGAATGATGTTGCCCTTAAGAATAAAACCTGCCCTATACTAATAAATCCTGATAATGAAGTTGCTGTAGTCACTCGTTCTGAGTCTAGAATTGACGCTGCAGAGTCAACAATTGATGTAGATTTGAGTAGTTTAGAGCGTAGTGATAGCGTAGTGGCAAGAGATTTTGGTATTTTGAAGGATAAACCTAATTGGACTGTTGAAGAGCTTATTAAGGCTCAGAAAAAGGATTTTCAGGAGCTCCCTATAGAATCAATTGAGGTGTCCGATTTGACTGTTCCCAAGTTTGAAATAATAAGAAATATTTTGTATAGGGTGAGTAGACCTATGGAGGCTAATAATATTGATTGTGAAATTTTGAAACAGATAATGGTTCCTTTGGTTTACAGGAATGATTTAATATCATTAGCACATGACAATGGCTTGGCTGGTCCTTTTGGTATTCATAAGACTTCTGGTAAGTTACTTATGAATTATTATGGGCCCAAGTTAAAGGCAGATGTAAAGAAGTTTGTTAATAGTTGTGACGTCTGTCAGGAGGTCGGTAAACCAAATCAGTCTATACCAAAAGCGCCTTTATGTCCTATTCCTGTTGTCTCTGAACCGTTTAAGGAGGTTATCATTGATGTTGTTGGACCATTACCTAAGACTCGTAGTGGAAATGAATATATATTTACTATTATGGATAAGATGTCTCGATATCCCGAGGCAATACCGCTACGTACGATAAAAAGTATCAAAATTGTTGATGTATTAATTGACTTTTTCACCAGGTTTGGGATGCCTAAAATAATTCAGTCAGATTGTGGTTCTAATTTTGTTAGCAGGTATTTCAGAGATAAAATGGCAGAGTTAAATATTAAACATGTAATCTCTTCTCCGTATCATCTGGAAAGTCAGGGAGGTCTGGAGAGATTTCATCAAACCATGAAATCTATGTTATAAAAGTACTGTATGATCCATGGTTCGGAGTGGGATAAGGAATCACCCTATTTGTTGTTCGCTTTTCGTTCTGCACCAAGTCAGTCTGGGTTTTTCTCCTTTCAGTCTGGTATTTGGGCACTGTGTTCGAGGTCCTCTCGACGTTGTTAAGGAATCGTGGGAGGGAGACGTCCTTGATATTAATTTATTGGATTACGTCTCCAATTTAGGAGACAAGTTGACCAAGGCGTGGAAATTTGCACGCGAAAATTTATTGTGTAGTAAAAAAAAAAAAATGAAGTACTTTTTTGACAGAAAGTCTAAAACACTTGACTTTGCGGTAGGCGATAAAGTGTTGGTTCTATTGCCCACTCCTGGTAACCTCTTTAAAGCTTCCTTTTCAGGTCCTTGGGAAATTTTGAAAAAAGTTAGTGGTGTTAATTACTTAGTAGAGACCCCTGAGAGAAGGAAACCGTATCAGCTTTGCCATGTAAATATGTTGAAGACATATAGGGAACGGGAGAAAGTCGTTCCTGTTGCAACCATTGGGGAGGCCGTTGTTTCTGATAACAATAACCTTTTTTCTTTTTCAGAGGGTGAAAATGTTGATGATTGTTTGAATGGAATTGAATGGGTTTCAGATAATAAGGGTTCCTTGAAAAATTTTGACAATATGGTTTCTCATTTAGGTATTGGAAAACAGGAAATTCTAAAGAAATTGGTATGTAATTATAAGGAATTATTTTCGGATGTGCCAGGTCGGACATCCGTTCTTGAACATGACGTGGATGTAGGTAATGCTACTCCCGTGAAACAATCTCCTTACAGGTTGAATCCTTTTAAAAATGAGGTGGTAGCTAAGGAGGTTGATTATATGTTGAATCACGGTTTGACTGAACCCAGCAAAAGCCCGTGGTCTTCGCCCGTTGTATTGGTAAAAAACCCGATGGCGATTTTAGGCTTTGCTTTGATTATCGTAAGGTGAACGAAGTCACTAAACCTGATTGCTGTCCGCTGCCGCAGATTGAAGATTGTATTGACAGAATGGGTAAGTCAAAATATATTAGTAAATTCGACTTGTTGAAAGGTTACTGGCAAGTTCCTCTGTCGAAGCGGGCGAGGACTTTGTCAGCTTTTGTAACGCAGCAAGGGTTATTTCATTGTAAAGTTATGCCTTTAGGGATGAAGAATGCTGCTGCTACTTTTCAGAGGTTAATGAATACCTTGGTTTATGGATTAGAGGGGTGTGTCGTCTATATTGACGATATTGTAATTTATAGCGATGATTGGGGCACTCATCTGAAACGTATCAGAGCATTGTTCGAGGTTTTGAAGAAAGCAGGTTTGGTACTTAATTTAAAGAAGAGTGAGTTTGCTAAGGCAAAGGTAGTACGTATATCTGGGTCATGAGGTTGGTGGTGGTAAGGTTGCTCCAAAGCAAGCGAATGTTGAGTCGATCAAGAATATTGAAATTCCTAAGTGTCGGAGGGATGTCAGAAAATTCCTTGGGTTTAGTAGGTTATTATCGGAGGTTTGTGAAGAATTTTTCTGATATTGCTGAACCTCTGACTAATTTGTTACGTAAAAAGGATGTATTCGTTTGGACTAATGAAACACAAAATGCGTTCGAACAAGTGAAACAGGTACTTATTAATTTCCCTATTTGGAAAGCTCCTGATTTGGACGTTCCGTTCTCGCTTGCCACTGACGCAAGTGATGTCGGTGTTGGAGCGGTGTTGTTACAGAAGGACGAACAGGGAGTTTCTCACCCCGTTGCGTTCTTTTTCAAAAAGTTGTCTCCCGCCCAGCGTAAGTATTCCACAGTAGAGAAAGAGACCCTTGCCTTGGTGTTAGCGGTTAACCATTTTCAAGTTTATCTTTCTTCCACAGGTTCAACTATTAAGATACTAACCGACCACAACCCCCTTACCTTCCTCAGTAGGTACACAAATAAAAACCAACAGTTAATGCGTTGGAGTCCCCTGCTTCAGGAATGGAATTTAGAATTTACCCACATTCCGAGTAAAGATAATATAGTTGCCGACGTCTTATCTCACAGCGTTAAATAAGGAATGCTGCAGCGGGCTATGCATCAGTTAAGGTAGTACCTGTATCGTTCCTTTTGATGTATGTGTGCTGTTGATGCGGGTGATAGGGTTTGTATAAAAATTTCATGTTTAATGTTTTAATTAATGCCTGTATACTGTACGGACTTTATAGGCATAGGTTAAAACCGATGAAGTATCGATATGAAAAAAGGTTGATATAGGTTGATATGATCATAAGAAGGGTGAAGAGCGGTGAGGTGCTATTTGATACTGGTTTACATATGTAATGGTCAATTATTGGTAAGGTTTTATTAATAAGGTGGTGTTAAGGTTAGCAAGGGATGTTTAACAAGGTGGTATCTAGGTTTGGTAGGATATAAAGTCTTTATCGTATAAGGTGTTTAGTAATTAAGGTATATTTTAGTAATTAAGGTATATTTAATCAGGTTTTGGGTACCAAAAGGTTTAGTTAAGTGTATAAGCAGGCACTAATTGCGATGATTTTCAGGCTAAAAATTACGTTCTGTCGGTTTTGCGTGTGGTTATTTGCGCAGGGGAAATTCGTGTAATGCTTCACTGTATCGAAGGGTGCGGTGTGTGTACTGTTTAATGTTATAACACAGGTGGTGTAGATTGAAATGGACAGTGTTTTTTGCTTCCGCCAGACATTTAGTGTTAATATGTGAAGTGAATCACTGAAATGGGACAGTGTTTTGGTGGAAAAGTTTTTTGCCTGTGGACAATGTATGTGAATCGCTAAATTTGTAAAAGTGTCAAACTCTTAACTTTGTTGCATAGCTTTGTGACACTCCGAGGCGTGGTGTGTTTTGAGGGTATCTGATTGAAACCTGCTTTGTATTTTATTAGGATTAAGGATAATAATGACACTATAGTTAAAAGTGTGGTAATTATTTGGGATAATGGTTAGGATGACACTAACCATTAAGATTGTCATATTATTGCCATTGGAACTCTGTGAACTGCTAATCTTGACACTTGCCCACCCCCCTTTTTCTTTCTTTCATTGTGTTAAGACTGTTGTTGGTTTATTGGTTTATAAGACTGTTGTTGATTTATATACCTTCATTATGTAAAATTATTAAGGTGTTGGTAGTAATGTTTTGTACATAAGTATATTTTTTGTGATCTGCTACCCTTAGTACTTGCCACCACCCTTTCCGAGTTTCATAATTTTTTGGTTATCATGCCATTTTTGTACTAATCTGATATTTCTGATGAAATGTAATGTTGTTTTGCAGATATTGTATTAGGTTGCATTCCTAATTATTTCTGTGTTCGTGATTTAATTTTTTTTTTATCTCACTGAAAATTAATTTTTGATTGGTCTTTATTTTAATGTATTTAAAAAAAAATTTTCAAATTTTTTTTCTGTTGGGTGAGGAGGTGTCAGTATGCTGATATTAGTTTAATTTAGCTAATTACTTTAATTTTTTTATATTTTAAATTTCTGTTAAAGTGTTGTATTCAGGTATTCAGTATTAGCTTGTTTTTCCTCCTCACCGGTGGTTTGCTTGTTAAGCATATTATTTAATGAATGTTTTTCTTTACATGGTCCGTGGGTGTGTGTATGGCCCCCTCCCACTCTCCCCATGTGGCAGAGGGGTTGGTGGAAGCTCCGGTTGGAGAGTATGTGAGTCTGTTTCTGGATCTTCGCCAGAGGTGCTGATTTTGCTTACTCTTGCTTCTGCTTTTTGGTTGTGATGCTTGCTGGTTGTGGCAGACAGAATATTTTTTTGGATCCTCCTCCCCCTGCAGTTGCAAGGATTTATCTGCCCTTTATTATTCAGCACCACTGATCCAGTATCACTGTCGGTGGGACCTCTCTTGACCATGGTAAATTATTTATCTATAGATTATTATTGTGTGATCACGGCCTCTAGTCCACTGTTGACATTTGTGATACCCTGCCACCGGGAGATTCTCCTCTGACAGTTGGGAGAAATTAATTATCACGGAGGAGTTATTAGAGTATTAAATTTAGAGTGTATCATGGTAGGGTATTCTGTCTTTTGATTTTTCTCCTCCTTTCTGGACCCCCTCCCCTTTTTGGTATAAGTGTGTTGTGGTCTATCTTTAACTGTGTAAGTGTGGTTTATAATTAAGGGTGTTTGTTTTCATTCAATTTTTGTATCCTGGAAGTTCAGGTGTTACTTCTGTCTGCAACTTATGTATTAAATTTCATAATTTTTAGCAGTGTTTATTTTGCCCCCTGAATTGGTCTTGCACACGCTTTAATTAGTAGTACAATTCCACCCACTGTGGACTTCGTGTCTTGTCTGTGAATACATTAATTAGGAATTGAAGGTATTTATAGTGTAGTGGAGAAGTGTCCATTACAATACACACACACACACATATACATATATATATATATATATATATATATATATATATATATATATATATATATATATATATATATATATATATATATATATATATATATATATATATATATATATATATATATATATATATATATATATATATATATATATATATATATATATGTGTGTGTGTGTGTGTGTGTGTGTGTGTGTGTGTGTATACACACACACACACACACACACACACACACACACACACACACACACACACACACATATATATATATATATATATATATATATATATATATATATATATATATATATATATATATATATATATATATATATATATATATATATATATATGTGTGTGTGTGTGTGTGTGTGTGTGTGTTTATATATATGTATTAAATATATTTTCATGATGTTGCCTTGTAATGCATATATCCTCCTATAATTTTGACAAATTTACTCTTTTCATGTGTTATGTGTAATGATAATGACTGTTGAAGTGTTATATTTAGTTTGGCATCAGATCTCAAAAGAACTAATGATTAAGTAACTAAATAGCGTAATTTAGAATTGATAATACAATTTTAATAGTAACATACTTTAGAATAATATCTTTCTTGATAAAAGCATAGTATATGAACACGTGTGTGTCCAGCAAAGATTTGTATCATTTCAATTGTCATCAGTTGAGATAAGAGAGAACGCTTTGTTTTGGGTTAGTGATGACAGGTTGGAATAACGAATGCCGATTCATCCCATATGAGCTCAAGATGAGTGATTTCATGTTGTTACATGCTTTGTTTGAGTCACGTATGCCGCTTTGAGAGAAAAAATACGTCTCTTGATCAGTTGCGCCATGTTTTGTAAGATTGTGTTCAAAAAATTGCTGGGATGACGTAACTTTCTTTCTAGAAGTTTCTCCATGGTATCTCGCACCCAAAATGCTTTAATGACGTTACCTCCCTGCTTCTAGAACTTCCCTTTTGTATCTCGTACCCAAAATACTTTAATGACATCATGTAATTGTTTCACATTTTACTGGAATTCTAAAATTTGTTTCATTGTAATTTCTGAGACCAGTTAATTTGGTTCCCCCTCTCTCTCTCTCTCTCATTCTTAGAAAGAGATTACTTTTAAAATAGTGTCTTGTGGTCACGTATTAGCATTAACCTTTGAGATCTGGATTTAGTAAAGTTATTTAGTTTTAACAGCGCCTGGTAAAAAAGTGTGTTTTGTGGTAACACAGGTGCAGCAAGTGATTTACAGAGGTTTTCACACGTCTGTGTAAGGTAACGCGAATTTTACTTATTAATACCATGGTATGATAAGTTAGGAAATTTTGACTGAGTGAAATCATTATTAATAAATTTTATGTGTATTTTTGTGTGTTTTTCTATTTACAATCTCTTCATATTTTCACATTTTTTATGTTTGTAATGTAACATTTATTTGCGTAGCACTGTAAATATTTCTTGGTAATTTAACATTGCATACTTGATTTAATATTTCGTTTATTAAGATTTTCTTTTCAAATCTTGAGTAATTCTTGATAGTTTAAATTTTGCTTGATTAATTTAAATTCCTGATAAAGTTTTTGTGAATTAGTTTTGTTTTATAATTTAATTCAAGAATTAATTGGGTGTTGTATTATTTTCAAGTAATAATAAATTTTTCAGATTATGAATTCTAATTATAAACTTTGAATTTCAAAATAAATTTTTGTATTTAACATTTTTAGAAAAAGTGTTCCATTTATTGATCACCAGTGAATAGGATTGTATATGAATCACGGCGACGTGATAAAAAGTGATAATATGGCTGAGTGCGACAAACGCACTACACGGTTAGCATGGCAGAGGTGGGTGGATATCTTCTCTAAATACAAACACCTGAGTTCGTCGGGGGATTTGTATATGGGAGAAGATATCTACTTATGGGTCACTTGCTGGCAGCGTAGGTTAATGCGTCCACTGTAGTCCTGAGTTCTTTTCCTTCGCTGGTTTGAGCCCAGAGGGAATTTCTGTTTTTATTAAGGAGCATTTTGAAAGACTGTTTAGTATGGTCACAGGTCAGAAAAAAAAGTCAAGACTATTTTCTTAGCTTCTGTCATTCTGTTTGGACTAAGAAGATGTAAATTTGTTGAGTAAAGATTTAGAGGAAGTTGAGGTTTTCGATGCTATCAAGAGTATGTGTAATGGTAAATCACCTAGATATGATGGGATTCCTGTAGAATTATACAAAAAATTTTGGTGTATTATAAAGTCTGATATTATGGAGGTATCTAAATTCATTGTCACTATAAAATATATGTCAGATAGTCAGTACTTGGGTATAATAAAATTATTAGCTACAACAGATTTATCCTTGGTGGAAAACTGGAGACCTATATCTCTACTAAATGTTGACTATAAAATCTTTGCTAAAGTTTTAGCAAACAGATTGAGATGTGTTACTGGGAAGATTATCTCCCCAGAACAATAGTGCAGTGAAAGGAAGTTCAATTGTGAACTGTAATAATACGATTCTAGATGTAATTTTTCATGCCAAACAAAACAGTCTGGACTTGGCAATCTTAAGCTTAGACTGGTCTAAGGTCTTTGATAAGGTTAATATGGATTTTGCTTTTAAAGTAATGGAGAAATTTGGTTTACCAGATGAATTTGTGGCTTCAGTCAGAATTTTGTATAATGATTGTGAAAGTTGCATTTCTGTAAATGGGTTTATTAGTTCACTTTTTGTATTAAAAGGCCTGCAAGACAAGGCTGTCCGATGTCAATGCTGTTATATTGTATATTTCAAGAACCCTTATATAAGGCAATAAAGAGTAAAAACAAGGCAGTAGGGCCAAGCCTTCCTAATAGTGTAAATATATGTCTGCAGGGTTAGGTAGATGCTTCATCTATAATTTTGTCAACTGATGTTTGAATTTGCGACAGGTACAAAGCTAAACAAGGACAAAACTAGTATAACTGGTTTTTGTAAATGGGAAAATCGAAACATCTGGCCTCTTAGTTAGTTGAAAACTGTCAAAGTATAAAAATTCTTGGTATAGTTTATTATAATGATTTTGAGGCTACGTGTGAAGAGAATTGGTCTCACCTTGCTAAAAATATTAAAATATCAGTAGGTATACCTAGTCAAAGACAATTATCTATTTTCCAGAAGGCTATTATTATTAATTCTCTAATTTTGTCCAAAGTTTGGTATATTTCTCACACCTTGCCTCCCTCAAAAAATTACATTGCTCCAATAAATAAGCCTATTTTCCGATATAGCTGGAAGGGCACTTACCATCCTGCCAGCAGAGATACTCTTTGTTAGTCCAAAGAAAGAGGTGGATTGGGAATAATAAATGTTTACTTTAAATCATTAGCGATTTTCAGTTCGATAGCTCTGAATGATATTAGAAAGGAAATTGGTTTAAGTAATTTCTATTGCAAGATGAGAATAAGCTTTTTGTTGGATTTGAAGGAAATAAATGAGGTTTCATTTGTGTCACCATCATTTTATTCAGTAGCAATTGATGTAATCAGAAAAGTTTGTCGTTATGAAAAATTTCCTAACTTAAGCAGTAAAAATTTCTATAATTTTATAAGGCCTGAAAATGTACCAAAAATTGAAGAGAGTTATCCACTTCTGGACTGGAAAATGGTATGGGAGAGCATAAACAAACCTATCATGGGTATCATGGAAAGAGAGTTTGCTTTTAAATATGCTCATGGGACCTTGGCGACCAACAATCGATTGAAAATTTTAAATATCAGAATCAGTGATAAATGTGGTAATTTCCAAGATGTTGAATACATATTGCATACTTTATATTTTTGTAGTCACATAAAAACAACATTGCTGTATTTCAAAAGCGTGCTATTCCATACATGCAACATAAACAGAGACAATTTTTTAAACACCTTAATATTCAGTTTCAATTATGAGACACAAAAAGGATTATAATAGTGCCACTGAATTAATTTTAGGGTATTTGTATGCTCTTTTGGTTAGTAAAGAGAAACGTTATACGAAAGAGGAAACAGATGCCTTTGTTAAGAGCAAATTTTGTTACGATAGGTGGCTATTGAAAATAAGTACAAAGAGAGAATAAATAAAATGTTCACAAAAGAGTACATTAATTACTGTTTTTGAATAACTAAATTTAAAAATAAAAATTCACAGCAGTAACTCTATTAAATGGGCTTACATGAAAATTTAGGCAAGATTATAAGTATTACTTGGATGTTATAAGAATTTTTATGAGGGCTGAAAATATTTCAGAAATTGTAGTTGCGATAACTGTTATATTATATCATTAAATTATGGAATGTAATGGGATTGTGATATTACCAGTGTTGAGAAATTTTGTTTTAGCATGCATGTATGTAAACATATTGTATTCCTGGTAAGAAGAAAAATTATGGTTGTAAAATTATGTAAATGCTGTGAAATAACCGTAAAACCGCATTAATGTATTTTTCTAATAAAAGATTTTTAAAAATTGGTCTTCGGTATGAATTATTAATTGAATCAATGAGAGAACCACTACTTTCTAAGTAAAAACAATAGCCAAAGGCTATTAAGAGTTCCTAAATTTCTCTTGGACCTTAATCTTTAATAGGAGGTTAAAAGAAAGATTTCCCTTGTAGTGACAATGATTTAAAAAGTTTTAAAAGTCACGTGATGCTAGACTATACTTAATTTTTATTTAACTATACGTCTCGTGTGGAAATGACAGTTGACAGTTCGCGAAATGGCTGACAGTTGACAGCTCGCTCGGTCACGAGAGAACGGTGATCAGCTGAGTGAGTGAGCGAAGGCTGGCTAACTGATGTACTCGTACGTCGAACGCCGACTCTCTTTCTCTATATTTACGAAATACAAAATGAAATACACGAATCTTGTCTAAGTGAATGACGCACGAACGTATTTAGAAGTTAATTACACTGTAAAAAAAACATAGAATAACTCTACGAGACTAGGAACTTTTGAAAACACTATCTTTGCTCCGCGGATGAAGGATAAGTGGTGGCAGACTCGGTATGCCGGGGGTGGGACCTAGTGGCTGACAACCTCACTCGGTTTGGGAAACGGTGCTTCTTTACATCTAATCCATATTTCTACTCATCACTTCCAATAGTTTCGAAAATGTGCTCTAAGCTTCAAAAAATAATTAATAAGCCTAGCATTCCCTATTAAGTGTAAATAACAAGCAAATGTTGCCAACATGCAAGCAAGGGCCCTGAATAACTAAATAGCTTACATGCAACCTTCACAAAGGTGTGTCCAATGAAATTCGCCACCAATGCTTTGACTTATGCGAATGGAAATCTCTCGGTGAGAATTTATCTTCGATGTCACCTCGAGAATTAAATTCCTGATGGGAATTACGCGTTCCTGGTCACAAATTATGAACATAAATACACTGCTTGCAAAAGAAATGAATAACACGACTAGTTCACTTCCTGATCCAAGTTGCCATGGGAATATTGAATGTTCAGGTTCGTCCCTTAAAATCAACAATAAAATGCTAATTCAGGCAAGGCAAGTCAGTGTTCTAAATATTGCTGCCGAGAACTAAGATTCTGGCCTTGTTCTAGCAATTGCTAAATAAGCTGCAAATTATAAACTAAAATAAACAGGGAAGTGTAAGGTCGCCAGGGAGATAACTTGATTAGTTACATGTTAGTTTTATTTACAATTTACAAACGAAATTCAACAGTAAAACATACAGGCATCTCTCAGTCAATAAGAATATCACTGAGGTAAAGAATTACTGTACAGCGGAAAAATCTTATCCCCAGAAAAATAGGGAATTTACTGAATGCTAGGAATTAGTTTCAGAAGTCTTAATAATTCATATGCAACTGATTTTCTGCGTTGATTCCCGGCACATGTATCATTTTCTTTTTATGCCACAAGAGAAACTGATTAAGGTTCTTTTCGCTCCCACAGAGGGTTGTTAATATTTAAGTGGTACCTCGTGCATGAGAGTTGTTTTTATTACATGCTTTTATTTAACTTGGCTTCTGCATCTGTTTGGGACAAAACTTGTAAATCAATTTTCGAACTGTTCCCTTTGTCCGATGAACTTAAAATTCTGCATAAGTTACTCAATCTCAGTAGCAATACAACACAACCTTACGCGATCAGTAGGTCTGCGGTGACCTCTAGTGGCCCTACAGTGACCTTTCCCATTATCTCAGGATTTGTATGAAAATCTTCGGATTTTTCATACCTTCTTTGATTCGGTAGAATAAGTTAATAACTCTACGGATTTTTCGAACCTTCTTTGGCTCAATAAGATATCATGTTCAATTTTGATAGTTACAATCATAAATCAGTTACAATTTCTGTGAAAACTATAAAGTATAAAAAAATTAAACATGATTTTATTAAAATGTACTAAAAATAAAAAAAAAATAAAATTTGAGACACACCAGGATTTTCTTACAATTAATCATGTCTACAAAAATAAAATCGTGGGTGCCAAAGTGGTAGGAAATGCTACAAGAAATAAAAAAAAATATATATTTATTTTCGTGTAGCATTTCCTTCAATGTTTAGCGCCCACGCTTTTATTTTTGTAGACATGATTAATTGTAAGAAAATCCTGGTGTGTCTCAAAAGATAATTATTTAGTTTTTTGTACATTTTAATAAAAGCATGTTCTAAAATTTTTACATGTTTTTATTTGACTTCTGCGTCTTTCCATCTGTTTGGGTTAAATCTTGTAACTTAATTTTCGACATGTTCCTTTCGTCTGATAGACTTAAATTTTGCATGGTTACTCAGTCCTGATGACAATACAACCTTACATGATCAGTAAGGTCAGCAGTCATCTCTAGTGACCCTGCAGTGATCTCTCCCAGTGTCTCAGAATTTTTATGAAAATCTTTGGATTTTTCATACCTTCTTTGACTTGGTAGTAATAACTATGGATTTTTCAAACTTTTTGGGCTCAACAGGATATCACGTTCAATTTTTTGTTGTTGCAATCATAAATCAGTTACAATTTCTGTCAAAACTAAAAAGTACGAAGTAAAAAAATATAAAAAATTTGTTTTAAAATAAGCTTGTATTAAAATTCACTAAAAAGTTAAACATAATTTTTTTAGACATACCAGGATTTTCTTACAAATAATCACGTCTTAAAAAATAAACACTTGGGCATCAAACATGGAAGGATACGCTACAAGAAATAAAAAAGTTATATTTCTTTTCTTGTAGCATTCCCTTCCACGTTTGGCGACCACACTTTTATTTTTATAGCCATGATTAATTGTTATAAAATCGTGGCGTGTCTCAAAAATATTTTTTTTACATTTTAGTGCATTTAAATAAAAGCATGTTTTAAGCATTTTTTATATTTTTTTTATACATACTTTTATTTAACTTGACATCTTCATCTGTTTGGGTTAAAACTTGTAATTCAATTTTTGACCTGTTCCCTTCGTTCGATGGACTAGAAATTTTGCATGGTTGCTCAATCCCAGTGGCAATACAACCTTAAATAATCAGTAGGTCAGCAGTGACCTCTAGTGACCCTAAGTGACCTCTCCCATTATCTCAGGATTTGTATGAATCTCTTTGGATTCGTCATGCCTTCTTTGACTCGGTAGAAGAAGTTAATAACTTTACGGACTTTTCAAACTTCTTTGGCTCGACAGGATATCACGCTCAATTTTATTAGCTAAAATCATAGATCAGTTACACTTTCTGTCAAAACTAAAAAGCATAAAATAAAAAAATATCAAACAAATTTTTTTAAAACATGATTTTATTAAAATGCACTAAAAAGTAAAAAAATAATTTTTTTAGACACACCAGGATTTTCTTACAATTAATCATGCCTACAAAAATAAAAACGTGGGTGCCAAACATAGAAGGAAATGCTACAAGAAAAGAAATATATTTTTGATTTCTTGTAGCATTTCCTTCCACGTTTGGTGCCCACAATTTCATTTTTGTAGACATGATTACTTGTAAGAAAATCACGGTGTGTCTCAAAAAATATTTTTACTTTTCGATGCACTTCAATAAAAGCATGTTTAAAAAAAAATTATTTTTTTATCTTGTATTTTTTCGGCTGGATGCTCGTTTGGTGGTTTCCTGCATGCTTCCTCACGTTTTGTGGGGACCATTGGCTGAGGATGGAGACGGTGTGTATTCAGCTCCTTAACATGGAGGTTTCACTGACTCTAATACTGCAGTACATCAATACACTGGAGATTTTACGCAGTCTGACGGCCTTACTGCGTTTGAGACCCCTCTTCCTCTGTATTACGGAAGACGTTGCTGGTGTTCCTCTCTGACTGAAGTCGTTATTGCAGTTGCAACCCTGGTGTTCACTGAGAGACATCTCCCGGTGCTCTGGTCGGACGCCTTTCCTGAGTGCTATGGAGGGCACTGCTCGTACTCTCTGGATTCGCCTGTTGCCCTTGAGAGGATATCCTGTCTTTCACATAGACCTGCGTGCCTTCGTCTGGCTAACCTCCAGAGTCGTGAAAAGGCTTATTTCTGTCTGGTAAGGGTATAAACTTGAGTCTAGTCTTGAATGACGTTATTGATGCAAGTCAGTGTATCCTCCAGCTGAAGACCCCTCGTGACTCAGGAACCGCTGCTGGACAGCCGTATGTCTGGTGCTGCCACTCTCAGAAAATCAGCATATTCAACTTGATGTTGGGTTCATTAAAACATCTTTGGTAATAAACTATTTATTATGTATGTGAATACTATGTGTCTATGTAATTTAGGATTAAGGTTCTCTTCCCCCTTCGTTCTCTTCTTTAAGGCCAAGGGGCAAGATTACCAAACAGTGAAAAGCACAGCATTAACACTCAAAGAGGATAACGAAAAATACCAAAACAAACTTATGTATTTATTACAAATAAACCTGAACCTAATAAACCCACAAATGTTTGTGGTAATCTTGCCCCTTAGCCTTAAATTTAATCTTAGTAGCACTGATCGTTAAATGAAAAAAGCTTGTTCATGCCACTCATAATTCTTTAAATAGTCGACTAAAGATGTGAGAAAGAAATTTATCTCTGTTCCACACGTGACTGTATGTTGGTTATATATATATATATATATATATATATATATATATATATATATATATATATATATATATATATATATATATATATATATATATATATATATATATATATATAATTTATATACACTGTAATGGTCAATTCTCCACTATACTAATTAATATAACAAAATATTCACTTTCAGTGTTCACCTTACCTGTAACGAAGCCCACAATGGGTGGAATCATGTGTGCCACAACCGCAGTGTGAAAAAATGATTCAAAGAGGACAAACAAACACTACGAAAAAAACCATTTGATATTAGTACATAAATTTCAGACGGAAATAACACCTGAACCTCTTAGATACAAAAATTTAATGAACCACAAATGAATCTCAAAAAACCACTTACACTATTGAAGAAAGAAAGCAACACACCTATACTGGAAAGGAAATCCAAACGGAAGGAGAGGGTGAAAAGAAGCGAAATATCCTATCATTTACACTCTAACCTCATAATAAATAATTAAAGAATAAAAATTTCAAAAGTCTCCCCAAAGGCTTTAAATCACCCTCCACGTCTGGAGCTATCCCTGGTAGGTACGGATAATAGGGTACAACAGGCAAAAAACAGCGCCAAATACTTACCGGATAACAGAGGGTAACCCCCGCCAGTCATACCGAGCCAGAGGCGAAGATGGATGCGAAACAAAATCTCCACGTATATGGAAGGACAGCCTTATCAATAAAGCTTGCAGCAATTTACAAGGGCTGGCGATCTGAAGTCAATAGAAGTAGGCCAAAGCAGCAGCAAATAATTCAAATGCCTCGAGATGATGGCTCAGAAACAGGCTGGCTTCTTACTGTGAGGAAGCAGAGGAGAAATGCTCGTCAGCAGGTGGGGCAAAGGCATCGTCAAACCAGAAAAAGAGAAAACAATTATTATAACAGTTTAACAACCAAAGGGCCTATGAGGAGAATACTGGAGACCTTAATAAACTCTGCCCAAATGGCTTAACACTAAAATAAATATTACAGAAAACTAATAAATTAATGTTCTAACACAAAAAAAGTCAACATACTGACACCTCCTCGCCCAACAGAAAAAAAATTTACAACAATAATTTTTTTCAAAAGATTACTTTAAATCAGAATTCAGTCTGGAAGAATTTGTTTAACTTGATAGAGTGACATAAAGTTATAGGAGTTAACACAAAATAGCAAAACACTTAGGTAAAATTACCACACAATGATAATATAAAATAGCATGATACTACTAGGCAAAAACAATATATAATGCAAGGCCTTAAGCTTACCAATAATGTTACAACACATGTTACCTATCAACAAAGCTTATTGGCAAAATGGTATACAAGTGGAGCCAATATTCCTGGAAGCTCACAAGTTGGGTGGCAAGTATCAAGACTGGCAGATGAAAAGTAACAATAAGTAACAAATGCTGCTAATACTATATACTAATTCATACATAAATTACTATTACCTACAAACCACCTCTGCAACTCAATGCACACAGACTAAACCACTGAGCTTCACGCTTATTGCTTTAATATCACCTGCCGGGTTTCTGAATCTTGGCTATAACACATTTTCCACAAACAACACTGTCTTTATACCCGTGATTCACTGCACCCATTATTATAGAGCGTCCTATAAAAATACACACACCAACCCAGACCGACACAGAGAAGACTAGTATGGTCCTCCCCAGTGCAAGACAAACAAGCAAAAAATTAGTGAAGCATAATTATTATAAGCCTTAAAACTAAACAACCTCAATAAACCCGATCAATAAATATTATTCAACCGCTTTAACTCATAATTATCCTAATTCTTACGCAAACCTTAACCAAAGTCAAACCTGATCAACAAGTATTGACCACTTCATCTCACAGTTAACATTATCTTAAGTAACCCTTAATCCAAGACTTAAAACGATTACATCATTACATCGTCTCAGACAAAAGGATGAAAAATTACAAAAATGTTCATTACACACTAAATATACCTTCACCTCACTTACTCATTCATAAACTTACTCCATCAGCACACATACCGTAGCTAGAACGATACCGAGGTTAGCTGATTACCTGCATGACCTGTAACAATCCCCGGCCTGCTTATCCCTATTCAACATTGCGTGATAAGGCATCAGCGACAATATTATCTTTACCTGGAATGTGGGCACATTCCAGATTCCACTCTTGCAACAAGAGACTCCAACGCATTGTGGTCGGTTAGCATTTTAATAGGAGATCCTTTGGAAGAAAGATACACCTGAAAATGGTTAACAGCTAAAACTAAAGCTAATGTCTCTTTCTCCACTGCTGTAAATCTACATTCGGCAGGGAACAACTTCTTTGGAGAAGAACGCAGCAGAATGAGAAACTCCCTGTTCGTCCTTCCATAGCAACACCGCTCCAGCACCAACATCACTTGCATCAGTGGCAAGCAAGAATGAAATATCAAAATCTGGGGTTTTCAAAATAGGGAGATTTACCGAGATTTACCAATGCCTGTTTTGATTGTTCAAAAGCATTTTGCATTTGATTAGTCCAGTTAAACAATACACTTTTATGCAGTAAGTTAGTCAGATGCTCAGCAATGTCAGAAAAATTCTTAACTAATCTACTATAATACCCTACCAAACCAAGGAACTTTCTGACATCCCCTGGCACTTAGGAATTCCTAAATTCTTAATAGACTCAACATTTGCTTGTTTGGGAGCTACCTAACCACACTGAACTTTGTGACCTAAATAGACCACCTTTGCTTTGGCAAACTCACTTCTTTTTTTTCAGTTAATAACCAGCCCAGCTTTTTTCAAAACCTCAAACAATGCTCTAATACGTTTTAGACGGGTGTCACAATCATCATTGTAAATTACTATGTCGTCAATATAGATGACACACCCTTCTAAATTATGTACTAAAGTAGTCATCAACCTTTTGAAAAGTTGCAACAACATTCTTCATACTGAACAGCATAACTTTGCATTGAAGTAACCCTTGCTGTATTACAAAAGCTGATAAGACCCTCAGTTGCTTAGACAGAGGAACTTGCCAATAACCTTTTAACAAGTCGAATTTACTAATATATTTCTACTTACCCATTCTATCGATGCAATCTTCTATTCGACGTAATGGACAACAGTCAGGTTTGGTGACTTCATAAATCTTATGATAATCAAAGCACAACTTGAAATCCCCAACAGGCAATGTCCAAGAACTTTGCTGGGTTCAGTCAGACTGTGCTTCAACATATAATCAACCTCTTGAGCTACAACACCATTCTTAGAAGGATTCAACCTGTAAGGAGATTGCTTCACAGGTGTGGCATTACCTACATCAACATCATGTTCAAGGGCAGCTGTCTGTCCCGGAACATCTGAAAACAATTCCTTAAAATTGAATACCAATTGGTGAAAAAGTCAATTAATGCATCAACAATTTTAACACTTTTTATTGTCTGTAGTGGTATTGCCTCAGGATGTCGAGACATCTTATCCATTATAGTTGAGATATATTCATTCCCACTATGAGTCTTTGGTAATGGCCCGACAACATCAATTATGGCCTCTTTAAAGGGTTCAGAGACAACAGGAACAGAACATAGAGGTGCTTTTGGTACAGGCTGGTTTGGCTTTTCGACCTTCTAACAGACATCACAACTATTTACAAATTCCTTCATATCTGCCTTCAACTTTGGCCAATAATAATTCAAAAGCAACTTACCAGCAGTCGTATGAATTCCAAAATGACCAGCCAAGCCATTCTCTTGGGCAAATGTTATTAGCTCATTCCTGTACGCGAAAGGTATCATAACCTGTCATAAAATCTCACAATCATCATTATAGCATCCATATGTCTACTTATCCTGTATGAAATATTCCTAATTATTTTAAATTTGGGGACAGTCAAATGAGACATTTCACCTGATTCTATAGGAAGACCCTGAAAATCCTTTTTCTGAGCCTTAATAAGCTCCTCGAACGTCCAATTAGGCTTATTCTTCAAATATTAATATCTCTTACAACTACACTATCACTAGGACCTAAACTACTCAAATCTACATCAATTTTTAATTCTACAGCATCAACAACTCTAGACCTAGATCGAGTGACTATGGCTACTTCATTGTCAGGATATATTAGCATTGGGAAAGTCTTATTCACATCCCCAAAAGGAAACTTTCCTACGATGGACACGTTAAATAAAAATTCACAATAGGATATGACCTAACTGTGTCAGGAAAACCACTTAACTAAATGTATCATAGGATATTCCGCCAGAATATTCCTATTTGTTTGGTAATAAAGATTGTGTTTAGAACGCAGTCAGAGAGTTGTTGTTGCATCTTCACAATTCTTCATGGCTGTGCAATAAGACTGTTGTTTGAGATCATACCAATCTTCTGTAGAATTCAGACAAACTCCATAGTGGTTTTTCTTGTATTTCGTATAAAAAGACTTTATACAGAAGGGATACAATGGTCTACACAGGATGGCTTCCCATGTCGATCTCTATCTAAGCTTTCATACTTTTTACATAGCAAGACTACGATTCACACACACGAACAAACACATGACCTCGTTCCAAGGACTTCTCACGCCTACGTGACTTTTGCCTTCAACTCTGAGTCTATGCAGACGCATGCGAATGTATGCTGACGCACTGTCTTTAAAACACTACACAGGTATTTACTGATGACGTTCGCGTCTGGGTTGATCAAACTGAGATTTCACAATAGCATTCCTTTCATGTGCAATAGAGATATATATGAATCAGTCCTAGATTTACTAAGAAACTGTATTTTCTTAATTATGTCATAAATGAAATATGACATATGGACTCCGTATTTGTATCGACAAAATCATTCGACATTGACTCCCAAAGAATCAGGGACTGAGTGGCACCAGTGTCACGCAAAATTCGTACCCTCTTTTTCTCACCTGAATTCCCCGACGAGACACTACCGGAGAACAAATATTCCTGAAAGGGCTCCAAGGATTTACTACCACCTGGCCATTGGTTTGTGGTTCTTGTTGAAACCGACTCCCTCTCCTTCTTCTTCACACTCATTACTGGTCTTCCCTTAGCTTTTTGTGACTTCTTAAAGGAAAAACACATACTTTTGATGTGCCCCTTCTTATTACAAAAGAAGCGTGCCATTGTCTTGAACTTATCAGGGTTAATGAAATTTGACCCCCTGTTACCATTGTTAAGAGAAACACGAGAATTATTATAATGATTAGCACTACTACTTTGCACCTTATTATTATTACTACCATTATTACTTCTACCTACTCTCACCCATCCCGATTTCCTACTTTCAGATATCTCCCCCAGCACATTCTTATGAGAGGGCAATTATTCATCACTAGCAATGGCTACCTCCTGAAGGGTGTCAAGTTTTAACTCCTCAAGGTGGACCTTCAACTTATCTGGCACACACCTCTTAAACTCCTCTACCAACATTAACTCCTTCAATTTGTCAAAATCAGCCACCTCCTTAGATTTAAGCCAGTCGCCAGCATATTGTTCTTTGCTCCTGACAAACTACATAAAAGTTTGGTACCTACTTTTTTGCAAATTCCTGAAGCGTTGCCTGAACGCTTCGGGAACAAGTTCATAAGCCTTCAACAAGATAGCTTTTATGTTATCATAATTCGATGATAAATCCTCATCAAGGGTGACATGCACTTTCTGTGCCCAACCTAACACTCCTGGGGCCACTCCAGTCTCGTGGCTGTCCTCTCAAAGGACACAACAAATTCAGCCACATTACTCTCCTGGAAGTTAGGGAAAAACTTTAAAGCCTCAACCAAATCAATACAGGCACTACTGTCCTGTTCTGAGAAGGAAAAGAAGAAGAACACCTATTTCTAATGGTCTGCTTGGCAATCTCATGCTGCCTCTCTTTCTCTCTCTCTTCTGCTTTTAACTTTTGCAGATAAATTTCCACCTGCTTCAATTTTATCTGCCTATGTAACACTTCTACCGTTACCACAGACAATACCTCTTCTGACATGTTAATCTCCTGTTCACCTTCCACCTTCATTATTTTTACCTTTTCATAAACTTCTAACAATAACCAACACTTCCTGGCCGTAACCTGACATTCATTCTCCAAAAATTCGGCTACCACCTCTAAATCCAGCTTCTTTAGTTCTAAGCCTGTCTTGCCACTGCTCCCTGCTAAGGAGCTCCGTTACATTTCAAAATAGCCGCAGCCATAATTACAATACACAAAAACCACACAAAAGTTACACATGATAATTTCACACAATATAACAAATTACCAAAACTAGAGCAGATGAAACTATCCTTCCTGACAAACACCCAAGAGTCAATTTTGCACACAAGGGTGATAACTAAGGACCGAAGGACCCTGTCATGGTTGCCAAAATGTAATGGTCAGCTCTCCACTACACTAATTAATATAACAAAAGCCTCACTTTCAATGTTCATCTTACTTGCAACATAGTCCACAATGGGTGGAACCCCCAACGTTCGACTCTCCGACCGGCCAATGAAGAATTAGAGGAATTTATTTCTGGTGATAGAAATTCATTTCTCGTCATAATGTGGTTCGGATTCCACAATAAGCTGTAGGCCCCGTTGCTAGGTAACCAATTGGTTCTTAGCCAAGAATAATAAATCTAATCCTTCTGGCCAGCCCAGGGAAAGCTGTTAATCAGCTCAGTGGTCCAGTTAAACTAAGATACACTTAACTTAATGGGTGGAAAAATTATTCAAAGGGGACAAACAAACTCCACGAAAAAAACTCACTTAATTCTTAATACATAAATTTTAGACAGAAATAACACCTGAACCTCTTAGATACAAAAAATAAATAAATAAATGAACCACAAATACCCTTACAGACGAATCTCAAAAAACCACTTACACTACTGAAGAAAGAAAGCAACCCACCTACACTAAAAGGGGATCCAAATAGAAGGAGAGGGTCAAAAGAAGCGGAATATCCTAACATTTACACTCTAACCTCATAATTCTTAAAGAAAGAATTCAAAATTCAAAGGTCTCCTCAAAGGCTTTAAATCACCCTCCACATCTGGAGATAATATCCCTGGTAGGCAGGGATAATAGGGCCCAACAGGCAAAAACAGTGCCAAATACTCCTTTCTCTTCTAGCCTACGACTCCAATAGGTATTATGCCCTTTAATGGATAACAGAGGGTACCCCCCTGGCAGATTCACTCTTTCATACAAAAAATAGTCAATAAAATATCAAATAAAATCTGTTAAATCTGCTTATCACTAAAAAATGTAATGCAGCTTGATCCAGTTTTTCATTTGGGAATTATAAGCAATGCTCCTCAGGCACTCGACAGCATTTGTTTTAAAATTTGAGAGGTTTCACGAATTCTTCTATCGATATCTCTGCATGTCAAATTCGCAGAGGAAGACATGGTGCGTAAATTCTTCTTCATCAAGTTTTGTTAATATTTTCTCAACCATGCGAATAAAACGATGGTATTTAGCTACAAGAAATGTACAGTAAAAGGATGGCAAAAGAACTAAGCACTTGTGGCAAAGCACTCACAGAAAAATAGACTGAGATCAAGAAGTATCGGGATTAAGTAGACGAGTAGCTGAGTTCATCTGTTTTAAAATTAAATATTACGTATAGTGTATCTGGCTTAAATCATAACAGGGTTATTGTACTTTTGTTTCAATTAAACATGTGAGTAAAGAAAATTATAAAAATAAAAAAAATGGTCTTGACGCCAAAACGTCCGTCGCCAAATGGACGAGTACCAAAATGAGTTTGGAACCAAAACAACCTTACCAAATTTGCTGCGCCAAAACGCATCAAACCCTACTGGAAGAAAGGAACAGATAAAAAGAGATTTTCAAAACCCCTGATAATGGGAAAGAAAGCATCCTGATATTTAAAACGCAGTGCGAATCCATCCATGTCTGAAATTTGTCATTTGTGTATAACACAGATAGCCTTTAGGATCTGGTTGCTGTATTTACCTGGCTTATGCGGCAAAACGTAGTGATCTTTCATAAATGCGATTTAACTACAGAATTATACACCAGTACATTTTTTTTTTATTAAATCATCATGTAATATGGGGAGTCATTCATCACAGTTCCAGCTGTGTTCTATGAAAGATGGTCAGAGAGGATCCCTGTATCTTTTAATTTGATTGTGCACCCCACTCTTAAGTATTGATATCATTTTTGGCGGAACAGGTATACTAGTTATGCACTTCTCTTCGGTTTGACGTTAGTGATAAGATTCCTTGGAATTATTCATACAGACTTACAACGACCATTTCTCTATCTTTGCTTGTTAATGGCAGGTTTGCTGAGAGTTGTTCAAATTCAGATTAATCACCTTGGCACAGACTAAAGATTCCTGTAGGTTGTACACATTTTCCGAGATTTTCACCATCAGAAATTAATTAGTCAAACGGACTTCATAGGTCCCTTTGCAGTAGAGACAAATAAAATACGACTCAAACAGGACAACACTAGCGACAAAATGTCTTGAGTGCCCGAAGGACCAGGGATTATTTTCTATGGAATTTTCAGATAAGCAGATTTCTATATTTTTTTGTACATGAGCGGACAGAACTCAACAAAATGATACCTTTACCAATAGCTAATGCATTTAAGTCGAAGTCTTCAGGGCTTAGTGTATCAGGGCTTAATACGTTTTCATATTGTGTTACTGCATCAGACACGAAATTGCTAAAATAAATCTTTGATGTGTGTGAAACTGAACGTAATGAATATCATCACATGCTGCTTAACAACTGAATTTATTTTAAACAAAAACTAGTGAATAAAGCAGTTTTAGCTATATGAATACATATAAGGTTGCATGCGTGTACTGGCTCGAATTTGTGAAAAACAACTGGAAAGTAAAATTACATGACGTAACCAACAATTATACCGTGAAAAGTTTGGATATGTAAAATATAACCATATTTACCCGAAAGCTGATTGTGACAAAGATAATTGTTTTTATTCAAATATATGAACCGAAACGAAAACGAAATCTGAGCCGGGATATTTACAAAAGTCAGAAACTAACAGCACACAATAAAATTGAGGGAATATGCTGCGCAAGAGTCAGAATTCAAATGAGAATTTTTGGCATACTAAGACACAACTCAATATATTCTGGAAAATGATGTAAGAATTTGTGACTACAGAGAGAGAGAGAGAGAGAGAGAGAGAGAGAGAGAGGGTGTGGGTTGCTATTTGTCAGGTTTGAATTACACCAATGCCCTTTACACAGCTACTGGCTACCCTGCTCCCCAGGGACGCTAAAGGAGAAACGTTGGTATCACTGACAAGCTTC